>JAODAL010012894.1:0-93530 GCA_025379985.1 Phyllomedusa bahiana | reverse complement strand
TTTTTTTTTTGGGAAACCCAGCCACACCCATTTTTCATGTCCTGGGGAGGGAAAGGGAATTTACTCAGGTTTTTTAAGGGCCAGGCCCCATTTTTCTCCCCATTAAATGTGGTGAGGGTCCTGTGTATTTACAGAGAAACACCCCCAAAACATAATTTTTCCCCCTCCATCTTATAATGGGGACGATTTTTTCTTTGGGTCATAGCAAATTTCTCTTCCCCCCCAAAACCGGCAGTTGATCAACCCCAAAGGAGCTCAGGGTTGTCTCATCGACCCCAAACCCCTTCCCCCCAATCACTCCCAAATCACCCCGGGGTTTCCTTTGGCAAACTTCAGACAGGTCTGCACATGCGCCTTCTGGGGGCAGGGGCCCCTTGGGGGCACTGGGGGATTTTAATGTGTTGCCAATGGTTTTCTTGTGACGTGGCCCCAGCTCCCTTTTGAGATCTAAAAAATTTTCCCCCTTGTATTTTTTGGGCTGATCCTCACCTTTCCTCATGATCAAGGACCCCCACAGGAAAATTTTTTTTGCCCCAAATCATGGAGACTGACACTCATTTTGTATTTTTTTTCCCATTTTCTTACTATTGCATCGTCGTCTCCTTCTCACCCAGCGTCTTAGGTTTTTTGTAGCCCTTCCAGCTTTGTGCGGGTCTATATCTTGTCCATACATCCTTAGAAAGCTCTTTGGTCTTGCCCATGTTTTAAGGGGGTCTACGGATTTTGGTTTTTTTATAAAGGTACTATGTAAACAACATCGTAAGCAGGAACGGGGTGATTAAGTCTAACTGGTCTTAAAGGACCAGAATTTTTTAAGGGTTGGAGGGAAAAAAATACTTTTTTCCCTTCTCAGCAAAAGGCAAATAAATTTATACATTATAAAAAAGTATTTTTTTGGGTTTCTATCTCCCCAATGCTAAAAAATTAACCTAAAAATTATCGACTTTTTCAGTCTTTGTCAGGGAAACTTACACAATAGCAAGGGCAAATGCCTTATACGCAACCCCGGTGCGCTTTTTAAGAAGTACAGGAAAAGCCTATTTACTGTATAAGCCACTGTGGCATCTTCGTCTATCTGTGTTTCTGGATATTTGCAGATTATTACTGATTAATCAGGACGCGTCATGTATTATTCTCATTTCTGCTGATATCACTCATCAGCAGTGTTTATTTTTTATTTATTTTTTTCCCCTTTTTTTTTTAATTTTTTCCATTTTTACCTTTTTATAACGATTTTGTTTTTAATATCACAATACTGATGTTTTTTCTCCGCTCACCGTTCGCTCCATCACTGTTATTACTGGGTCTCCTCTACATGTGATTGTTCTTGGGGTTCGTCCACACGACGAGTAAAATTTACTGACTCTACCTCTGAAAACCGCGTTGGGCGACACCATTTTTCACGTAGATTTAAGCTAGTGTTTGTTTGTTTTTTTTCCATCGGATTTACAGTCAGAGCACTGGTCCCATTCATCTCTGGGGTTTGGGACGCGAATCCAACATAGAGATGTTTGGACGGGTTTTTTTCGAGCAGGAGATTGAACGTGCTACAAGTTTTTTCCGCTCTGTGGCAATGTTCACACTGTGGAATTGTGGGCTGTGCTTCGGGGCATAACTGCGCTGCCATACGGCCCACAGTTATGGTAAAATCATAGCGCTCATTGCTATAATAAGCTGATGTTCTCCCCGTGCGGGGGAAAAAGAAAGTGAATGGGGGTCTTCCCCGAGCCCAGCGCGTACTTCTAAAACACCCGGCGCACAGCGGCGCGCACATACGCTATACGCCAACTATAAACTGTGTGAACCCAGCCTTAAAGGGGTTGTCTCACTACATTGCTTCATCCTCAGTCCTGTTTTCTTGGTTTCACTTAGAATTCAGAGGCGTGTTAACTAGCTTCTACTAGGCTGCAGTAGAAGCCAGGTCTGTAGCTATAGCAACCAGTGCTGGCAGCCTATCAGGAGAGATCGTACAGGTCTGTAGCTATAGTGACCTGAGGAGCTGATGCAGCCCATACAAGAGGGGATACCTAGGAATAGGTCGGACACTGTTAAAGGGGTTGTCTCACTACAGGGATCGCTGCTGCTTTTTGTGTTAAAGATCTTGCAAAAACAAGTCACGTTGCAATATATGTCCATTAACATTGTCCTTCCTCTTCCTAGATATCCCGTCTTGGATGGGGGGCTTCAGCTTCTCAGGGCGCTCTAGCTACAGGCCTGCTCTATCTCTCCTGATAGGCTGTCAGCGCTGGTTGCTATAGCTACAGACCTGTGTGATCTCCCCTGATAGGCTGCCAGCGCTGGTTGCTATAGCTACAGACCTGTTTGATCTCTCCTGATAGGCTGCCAGCACTGGTCGCTATAGCTACAGACCTGGCTTCTACTGCAGCCTAGTAGAAGCCAGTAAACACGCCCCTGAAGTCAAAATGAAGCCAAGAAAACAGGAGTGAGGTCAGATGAATTGATGTAGTGAGACAACCCCTTTAATGGACACGTATTGCAAAGGGACTTGTTTTTGCAAGATCTTTAAAATATAAAGCAGCAGCGATCCCCGGAGTGAGACGACCCCTTTAAGGACCGACCTCTGAAAATATGCACTGAATATATTTTCTATTGAGGAGAATAGAAGTTTTTAGATGAGTGTGAATCAGAATCTGTGTGGATCCTTAATGTTTTCCATCCACTTTACAGAATTGCTGCGTCTCGCTCATTGGTTTCTGTCACTTTAAGGCTTCTTTTTCTGTTGCTGCTGTGACGCCGGCTCCATAGTGTTATGCGCCGGACGCCGGGCTCGGATCCGTCCTCTTTGTGCGCCGGACGCCGGGCTCGGATCCCTCCTCTTTGTACGCCGGGCTCGGATCCCTCCTCTTTGTACGCCGGGCTCGGATCCCTCCTCTTTGTACGCCGGGCTCGGATCCCTCCTCTTTGTACGCCGGGCTCGGATCCCTCCTCTTCGTACGCCGGGCTCGGATCCCTCCTCTTTGTACGCCGGGCTCGGATCCCTCCTCTTTGTACGCCGGGCTCGGATCCCTCCTCTTTGTACGCCGGGCTCGGATCCCTCCTCTTTGTACGCCGGGCTCGGATCCCTCCTCTTTGTGCGCCGGGCTCGGATCCCTCCTCTTTGTACGCCGGGCTCGGATCCGTCCTCTTTGTGCCCCGGACGCCGGGCTCGGATCCGTCCTCTTTGTGCGCCGGACGCCGGGCGCGGATCCGTCCTCTTTGTGCCCCGGGCGCCGGGCGCGGAGCCGTCCGCGTGGTGCCCCGGTCGCCGGGCTCGGATCCGTCCCTTTTGTGCCCCGGACGCCGGGCTCGGATCCGTCCTCTTTGTGCCCCGGACGCCGGGCTCGGATCCGTCCTCTTTGTGCCCCGGACGCCGGGCTCGGATCCGTCCTCTTTGTGCCCCGGACGCCGGGCTCGGATCCGTCCTCTTTGTGCCCCGGACGCCGGGCTCGGATCCGTCCTCTTTGTGCCCCGGACGCCGGGCTCGGATTCCTCCTCTTTGTGAGCCGGACGCCGGGCTCGGATCCGTCCTCTTTGTGCCCCGGACGCCGGGCTCGGATCCGACCTCTTTGTGCCCCGGACGCCGGGCTCGGATCCGTCCTCTTTGTGCGCCGGGCTCGGATCCGTCCTCTTTGTGCGCCGGGCTCGGATCCGTCCTCTTTGTGCCCCGGACGCCGGGCTCGGATCCCTCCTCTTTGTGCCCGACGCCGGGCTCGGATCCCGTCCTCTTTGTGCGCCGGGCTCGGATCCCTCCTCTTTGGTGCGCCGGGCCGGTCGGATCCTTCCTCTTTGTGCGCACGCGGCTCGGATCCGTCCTCTTTGTGCCCCGACGCCGGGCTCGGATCCGTCCTCTTGTGCCCGGACGCCGGGCTCGGATCCTCCTCTTTGTACGCCGTGCTCGGATCCGTCCTCTTTGTGCCCCGGACGCCGGGCTCGGATCCCTCCTCTTTGTACGCCGGGCTCGGATCCCTCCTCTTTGTGACGCCGGCTCGGATCCGTCCTCTTTGTGCCCCGGACCGCCGGGCTCGGATCCGTCCTCTTTGTGCGGCGGACGCCGGCTCGGATCCGTCCTCTTTGTGCCCCGGACGCCGGGCTCGGATCCGTCCTCTTTGTGCCCCGACGCCGGCTCGGATCCGTCCTCTTTGTAGCCCGACGGGCTCGGATCCTCCTCTTTGTGCGCCGGACGCCGGGCTCGGATCCGTCCTCTTTGTGCGCCGGACGCCGGGCTCGGATCCCTCCTCTTTGTGCGCCGGACGCCGGGCTCGGATCCGTCCTCTTTGTACGCCGGGCTCGGATCCGTCCTCTTTGTACGCCGGGCCCCGGGGATCCGTCTCCTCTTTGTTGCCCCGGACGCTCGGGCTTCGGGCTATCCTCCTCTTTTTTACGCCGGCTCGGATCCGTCCTCTTTGTACGCCGGGCTCGGATCCGTCCTCTTTGTGCCCCGGACGCCGGGCTGGATCCGTCCTCTTTGTGCCCCGGACGCCGGGCTCGGATCCTCCTCTTTGTGACGCCGGGCTCGGATCCGTCCTCTTTGTGCCCCGGACGCCGGGCTCGGATCCCTCCTCTTTGTGCCCCGGTCGCCGGTCTCGGATCCCGCCTCGCTGTTCGCCGGGCTCGGATCCCTCCTCGTTGTACGCCGGGCTCGGATCCGTCCTCTTTGTGCGCCGGAGCCGGCTCGGATCCGTCCTCTTTGTGCCGGCGCCGGGCTCGGATCCGTCCTCTTTGTGCCCCGGACCCGGGCTCGGATCCGTCCTCTTGTACCCAGCGGCTCGGACCCGTCCTCTTTGTGCCCCGGACGCCGGGCTCGGATCCGTCCTCTTTGTGCCCGACGCCGGGCTCGGATCCATCCTCTTTGTTCCCCGGACGCCGGCTCGGATCCGTCCTTTTTTGTGCGCCGGACGCCGGGCTCGGATCCGTCCTCTTTGTGCGCCGGGCGCCGGCTCGGATCCGTCCTCTTTGTGCGCCGGACCCCGGGGCTCGGATCCCTCCTCTTTGTGCGCCGACGCCGGCTCGGATCCTCCTCTTGTACGCCGGCTCGGATCCGTCCTCTTTGTACCCCGGGGCTCGGATCCGTCCTCTTTGTGCGCCGGGCTCGGATCGTCCTCTTTGTGCGCCGGGCTCGGAGCCGCCCTCTTTGTCCCGGGACGCCGGGGCTCGGATCCGTCCTTTGTGCCCCGGACGCCCGGGGCTGGGATCCGTCCCTTTGTGCCCCGGACGCCGGGCTCGGACCGTCCTCTTTGTGCCCGGACGGCCGGGCTGGGAAATCCGCCCCTCTTTGTGCCCCGGAAGCCGGTGGCCCCCCGGGGACCCTGGGTCCCCCCTTTGTGCCCCGGACGCCGGGGCTCGGATCCGTCCTCTTTGTGCGGCGGACGCCGGGCTCGGATCCGTCCTCTTGTGCGCCGGGCTCGGATCCATCCTCTTTGTGCCCCGGACGCCGGGCTCGGATCCGTCCTCTTTGTGAGCCGGACGCCGGGCTCGGATCCGTCCTCTTTGTGAGCCGGACGCCGGGCTCGGATCCGTCCTCTTTGTGCGCCGGGCGCCGGGCTCGGTCCGTCCTCTTTGTGAGCCGGACCCCGGGGGCTCGGATCCGTCCTCTTTGTGAGCCGGACGCCTGGCTCGGATCCGTCCTCTTTGTGAGCCGGACGCCGGGCTCGGATCCGTCCTCTTTGCGAGCCGGACGCCGGGCGCGGATCCCTCCTCTTTGCGAGCCGGACCCCGGGCTCGGATCCCTCCTCTTTGCGAGCCGGACGCCGGGCGCGGATCCGTCCTCTGTGTGAGCCGGGACGCCGGGCTCGGATCCGTCCTCTTTGTGCGCCGGACGCCGGGCTCTGATCCGTCCTCTGTGGGCGCCGGGCTCGGATCCGTCCTCTTTGTGCGCCGGGCTCGGATCCGTCCTCTTTGTGCGCCGGTCTCGGATTCCTCCTCTTTGTGAGCCGGGCGCCGGGCTCGGATCCGTCCTCTTTGTGCGCCGGACGCCGGGCTCGGATCCGTCCTCTATGTGCCCCGGACGCAGGGCACGGCTCCGTCGTCTTTGTGCCCCGGACGCCGGGCTCGGATCCGTCCTCTTTGTGCCCCGGACGCCGGGCTCGGATCCGTCCTCTTTGTGCGCCGGGCTCGGCTTCCTCCTCTTTGTGAGCCGGGCGCCGGGCTCGGATTCCTCCTCTTTGTGCCCCGGTCGCCGGGCTCGGATCCGTCCTCTTTGTGCGCCGGGCTCGGATTCCTCCTCTTTGTGCCCCGGACGCCGGGCTCGGATCCGGCCTCTTTGCGCCCCGGACGCCGGGCTCGGATCCGTCCTCTTTGTGCCCCGGACGCCGGGCTCGGATCCGTCCTCTTTGTGCGCCGGACGCCGGGCTCGGATCCGTCCTCTTTGTGCGCCGGACGCCGGGCTCGGATCCGTCCTCTTTGTGAGCCGGACGCCAGGGCTCGGTTCCGTCCTCTTTGCGAGCCGGACCGCCGGGCTCGGATCCGTCCTCTTTGCGAGCCGGACGCCGGGCTCGGATCCGTCCTCTTTGCGAGCCGGACGCCGGGCTCGGATCCGTCCTCTTTGCGAGCCGGACGCCGGGCTCGGATCCGTCCTCTTTGTGAGCCGGACGCCGGGCTCGGATCCGTCCTCTTTGTGCGCCGGTCTCGGATCCATCCTCTTTGTGCCCCGGACGCCGGGCTCGGATCCGTCCTCTTTGTGCGCCGGACGCCGGGCTCGGATCCGTCCTCTTTTGTGCGCCGTGCTCGGATCAGTCCTCGATGTTCGCCGGGCTCGGATCCGTCCTCTTTGTGCCCCGGACGCCGGGCTCGGATCCGTCCTCGTTGTGCGCCGGGCTCGGATTCCTCCTCTTTGGAGCCGGGCGCCGGGCTGGGTTTCCGTCCTTTCTTTGTGCCCCGGGACGCCGGCTCGGATCCGTCCTCTTTGTCCCCCCGGACGCCGGGCTCGGAAATCCGCCTTTTTTGGGTTGCCCCGGACGCCGGGCTCGGATCCGTCCTCTTTGTGCGCCGGGCTCGGATTCCTCCTCTTTGTGAGCCGGCGCCGGGCTCGGATTCCTCCTCTTGTGCCCCGGACGCCGGGCTCGGATCCGTCCTCTTTGTGCGCTGGGCTCGGATTCCTCCTCTTTGTGCCCCGGACGCCGGGCTCGGATCCGTCCTCTTTGTGCCCCGGACGCCGGGCTCGGATCCGTCCTCTTTGTACGCCGGGCTCGGATCCGTCCTCTTTGTGCCCCGGACGCCGGGCTCGGATCCGTCCTCTTTGTGCGCCGGGCTCGGATTCCTCCTCTTTGTGCGCCGGGCTCGGATCCGTCCTCTTTGTGCGCCGGACGCCGGGCTCGGATCCGTCCTCTTTGTGCGCCGGGCTCGGATTCCCCCCTTTTTGTCCCCCGGACGCGGCTCGGATCCGTCCTCTTTGTGAGCCGGGCGCCGGGCTGGGACCCGTCCTCTTTGTGCCCCGGACGCCGGGGCTCGGATCCCTCCTTTTTTGTGCCCCGGACCCCGGGGCTCGGATCCCTCCTCCCAGTACGCCGGGCTCGGATCCCTCCTCTTTGTACGCCGGGCTCGGATCCCTCCTCTTTGTACGCCGGGCTCGGATCCCTCCTCTTTGTACGCCGGGCTCGGATCCCTCCTCTTTGTACGCCGGCTCGGATCCGTCTCTTTGTGCCCCGGGACGCCGGGGCTCGGATCCGTCCTCTTTGTGCGCCGGACGCCGGGCTCGGATCCCTCCTCTTTGTGCGCCGGGCTCGGATCCGTCCTCTTTGTGCGCCGGACGCCGGGCTCGGATCCGTCCTCTGTGTGCGCCGGACGCCGGCTCGGATCCGTCCTTTTTTGTGCGCCGGACGCCGGGCTCGGATCCCGTCCTCTTGTGCCCCGGACGCCGGGCTCGACCCTCCTCTTTGTGCCCCGGACGCCGGGCTCGGATCCCTCCTCTTTGTCGCCGGGTTCGGATCCGTCCTCTTTGCGCGCCGGACGCCGGGCTCGGATGCGTCCTCTTTGTGCCCCGGACGCCGGGCTCGGTCCCTCCTCTTTGTGCCCCGGACGCCGGGCTCGGACCCGTCCTCTTTGTGCCCCGGACGCCGGGCTCGGATCCGTCCTCTTTGTGCCCGGACGCCGGGCTCGGATCCGTCCTCTTTGTGCCCCGGACGCCGGGCTCGGATCCCTCCTCTTTGTGCGCCGGGCTCGACCGTCCTCTTTGTGCGCCGGGCGTCGATCCGTCCTCTTTGTGCCCCGGACGCCGGGCTCGGACCCGTCTCTTTGTGCCCCGGACGCCGGGCTCGGATCCGTCCTCCTTTGTGCGCCGGACGCCGGGCTCGGATGCGCCTCTTTTGTGCGCCCGGACGCCGGGCTCGGATCCTCCTCTTTGTGCCCGACGCCGGGCTCGGATCCGTCCTCTTTGTGCGCCGGCCGGCTCGGATCCGTCCTCTTTTGTGCCCGGACGCCGGGCTCGGATCCCGTCCTCTTTGTGCACACGGGCTCGGATCCGTCCTCTTTGTGCGCCGGGCTCGGATCCGTCCTCTTTGTGAGCCGGACGCCGGGCTCGGATCCGTCCTCTTTGTGCGCCGGACGCCGGGCTCGGATCCCTCCTCTTTGTGCGCGCGCCGGGCTCGGATCCGTCCTCTTTGTGCGCCGGGCTCGGATCCGTCCTCTTTGTGAGCCGGACGCCGGGCTCGGATCCGTCCTCTTTGTGCCCCGGACGCCGGGCTCGGATCCATTCACTTGGCTTCATTCTCCTTGGAGGGCGCCTCTTCCTGATTTTGCGTCTGGGGTAATTTTTGATCTATATATTGGGATCTTGCACTGATCTCCTCGCCCTTGAGGAAGCGGCCATTGGTACATGATGCACGGGGGCTCTGAGCGCTGTGTGCTGCTCCCTTTGCAGCGCAGTTGGGTATGGATATGGCCGGACTTTCTGTTGCTCTATCTTTCTCCATGCAGCTTCTTAGTTATGAGGCGAAGCTAAAAAAAAATTATACTTATTTAGTTTTGAGAAGACCGCTCTGGGGGGGACATGATTAATTTTTTCAAATTCAAAGAAGTTTTATGGATCAGAATATGTCAATGAATATAAACTCACAGCAAGCAACCTGTTAAGATCATATCATAAAGCAAGAACTGCATTGGCAATAGAAAAGGAAAAGGATATCAATCACTAAGACATCTGATATGCATACAAAGACATGTCACATTCCTGATAACTGCCAAGAAACATGCAGAAAATGAATATATACTACAAACTAGTAGCAATAAACAAAAGACGGGCACTGTAAGCACCCATATACCCAAAAGGAAGAGAAGAGAAAAAAAAAAAGAGAAAGAAAGAGAAAAAAAAAAACAAAAAAAATAGGCAATCTCACAAAACAGATAGGAAAGAGGAACACACACACAAAAAAAAAAAACAAAAACGGGGGGAGGGAGGATGGCAATAAAGAAAAACGAAGGAATAACGGGGAAGCCCAATGTAGAGGAGAGAGTAGCACCCGAACTGCCCACAGCCAATCCCACACTGACATGATTAATTTTTATAAGTATATAAATGGCCCCTATGGAAAGTATGGGGAAAAGCTATTTCATGCAAAGCCCCCTCAAAAGACAAAGGGGGCGCTCCCTCCACCTGGAGGAAAAAGGATTCAGTCTCCAGAGGAGAAAAGCCTTCTTCACAGTAAATCTGTGGAGTAGCCACCTGAGTAGCTGGTCACAGCAGGAACAGGTGAGGATTTCAAGAAATACTTAGATCCATACCTGGAACTAAAGAATATTAATTTGTATGTAGCCAAATAAAATTCTAGATCCAGTCTGGTGGAGGCTCTGGGGTCAGAAATGAAATCTTCCCTAGAGCAGATCGGTCCTTGCCTTATGGGATCCAAGTCTTTATCAGTAGGAGGGACACTAAGCTTAAAAATCTCCTTACCGCCCGCCCGTCACCCACATTTTTCCCCACCCTTGATTGAACTTGATGGACATATGTGTTTTTTCAACTTTACTAACTGTGTAACATCACAGACCTCTAGACACGGATTGTGCGGGGTCTTCCCGTCCTGGGATCTATTCTCATTATTGCACCATCTCCGGCTGCAGGTTCCTAGGTCACAGTCTGATCATTTTCTGGTCTGGTTACAGGTTTCAGCTTCTGTTCGGCTTCTTAGATGTTTTTCATGTCTGTTTGGTCTCCATATATCAGACATTATCTATTGTTCTCTATTTCTATTGTTCTGCTCTGATTGTCCTCTGTCTCTTGTTGATCACACGGTTTTTGACACCATAAGCTTCCTCCCCGTCTCCCGAATATTGTTGTATTTCCTGTATTCTGTGCTGTTCATCATTTTTGGGATTTTTTGCTGATATTATATACACATACCAAACATAGACAGTGGCAAGAAAAAGTAAGTGAACCCTTTGGAATTCCCTGGACTTCTGCATTGGTTACTAATACAATGTGTCTGATTGTATCCAAGTGACAATTATAGAAAAATACAATGTAACTAATAGCACAGACATTTGTACTGTTCATGATTTATATTGAGTAAACCTCTAAAGGGCAGGAAGAAAAGGTAAGTGAACCCTATGTAATTCCCTGGACTTCTGCATTGGTTACTAATACAATGTGTCTGATTGTATCCAAGTGACAATTATAGAAAAATACAATGTAACTAATGACAAAGCGTTGTACTGTCCATGATTTATATTGAGTAAACATCTAAAGGGCAGGAAGAAAAGGTAAGTGAACCCTTTGGAATTCCCTGGATTTTTACATTGGTTACTCATACAATGGAGCACATTTTTTATGAAAATTTGCACCAAAATACTGAAAATACTGGCATATACGTTTTAAACCACATTATTTACATGTTCTAGTTTTTACAAAGAAATAGCGGTTTATACTGCAAGTAGGAAGTTTCTAGTACTAGGATAATTAAGTTTGTTAAAAGCCCTTTAAATTATATATATATATATATATTATATATATATATATATATAATAATATATATATATATATATATATATATATATATATATATATATATATATATATATATATATTATATATATATATATATATATAAAATAACTGGCACATAAATATTCAGTGATAGTTTATTTAAAAATACAATAAATGAGTTCTAATCATACGCGTTTCTCACTCCCGCTCGGTGCCGTTCCTCAGGGATACAACATAACACTGAGATACTCACATATATGGCGTCCATTCTCTCCCCCTATAGCTACAAAATATTAATCACATGATACTACACCTCCATCCATGGGCGTAACTATAGCCATAGCAGACGTAGCAGCTGCTATGGGGCGCAGAGGTTGAAGGGGCCCCAATCAGATCCACGAAGGATATAGTTTTTGGAGATAACAGGTAGTTGATGGCTTTCTGCTATCCAGGAATACGATGTGGGCTCTCTGATATATGGCGGTATTATTGATGCCATTAATGATTCCTACTTATGCTGCTGTTTTAGTTTTCTATCATTAGGTGGAGGGGGCCCCATCTTATTTTGCTATGGGGCCTTGTGAATTCTAGTTACCCCCCTGCCTCCATCTATTCGCCACTGATTCTTTCATATCAAGCAGATATCTGAACTCAAAATCTCTTACAAATGGAGAAAAGATTGAGGTGTATTCAACATAACAGAAGCATTATGAGACCTCGGGGGGGTTTTGGATAAATGTGAGAGGCGCAGCAGTGTTTTTTTGGCCAGCAGCGGCCTCCATCCATGATCACCAGTCTTCAGTGGTATCTAATAGTGGGCACATGGTCAGAGGCCTCTGCAGGCAGTGGACTCTTCTGTGGGTCTTTCCTCTTTCAGGATCGGCCGTTGTGCTCTTGTAGTGATCTCGCCAGGACGTTCCCTCTTTAGGAGAGCGGAGCAGTCCCGAATCTTCTCCATTTGTAGACCGTGCACCTTTAGATTGATGACCCTGCCCCCCAGTCTGTAGCTTTTGTACCTTCTCCAGCTTCATGCGTCTCTATAACTCATCTTCTGAATCACGTCTGCAGCAAAGCTTGGTTCACGCTAAGCCACATGTCCAGGGGATAACAGAGTAGTCAGTGACCGGGCATTGTGAAGCCCCTGTGCCCCCCGCATTGCCAATCCCATTTCTGTACCTGAAACGCCACCTGTCAATTAGCACTTGCAGAACTCATAGGTTGACTTACTTTTTCTCTCTGCCCTGTGGATGTTGCCCAATACAACCCGTGGTTTCCACAACTCTCTGTGTTATAAGATACATTTTGTTTCTCTATAATTGTTACTTGCATACACTCAGATCATAATAGGGGCGGCAGCAGGCGATCAATATTTGTCCTGTAAGTAAATTCTGGGAGGGGATATAAAGCCTCAGCCTCTCTTTACCATGGGCCCTCTCTAAGCCGCTGCGGTATCCAGCCAGTGCGGTGCGTCGGCCACCCCCCACCCCTCCCACCTCCCAGCCTAAGGGACAACATTGGGCCTATATAAGGGCTCAGAGATTTGGGGTAGTCACCTGCAGGCCACGCCTCCTGTTGCTAAGCTACATGCCAAGCCAATTAGAAATGATTGACAGACTCCCTAATTTCCCTTTAAGCCGCCATCTTTCCTTCCGGGGTCAACATTAAAATTTTCCATGTTTTGCAGCCTTACCGAACATAATCATGGACCCCAGCACCGCTCACCTCAACCTGGTGCTCTCCGAAGACCTGACCTGCGTCCGATACAGCGACACCAAGCAGTCCATGCCCGAAAACCCTCGCCGCTTCGACTACTGCTGCTGCGTCCTGGGCACCGAGGGCTTTACCACCGGCCGTCATTACTGGGCAGTCGACGTTGGGAACAAAACCAAGTGGAATCTAGGGGTGGCCAAGGAGTCGGTGAACCGCAGGGGTGGGATAACCCTGTCCCCTGAGAACGGCTTCTGGATACTCTGGCTGAGGAATGGCCATGAGTTTAAAGCCCTTGACGTCCCTTACCGAACTCTCACCCTGAGGAGCAAACCGCAGAGGGTGGGGATTTACCTTGACTACGAGGGCGGACAGCTCTCCTTCTACAACGCCGACGACATGTCCCTCATCTACACCTTCGTCACTTCCTTCACTGAGACCATTTACCCCTATTTCTGCCCCTGCCTAAATGACTCGGGCAAGAATGGGGGGCCGCTCAAGGTGCTTCACCACGTGCCGTGACCAGGTGGTTGCACTGGCAGCCGGTAGACCACTATTGTTCCATGGGGGGGATGTTGGCGCATGAGTGCCAGGCTGTACCCTTTATTCCATATTCAGTTACTGCTTAGTCCAGATGAGAGGGATTTACTCCGTGTCATTACCTTACAGATGTCAATAAATGTAACCGGATTCAGTACAAAACCCACTGGTATTGGTGACGTCTCCTTCATGGGTAACGGACGACTTTGGGGGCTATGATCCAACTTTCTACAGATATGAGGAACACATATGGAGTCAGACTCTTTCACCTTCTTCCTCTCTTCTATTGACTTTGAAGTGTTAGTCTTCCATCTAAACACGGACCTGGGATCACCCATGAACATAGCTATAGGTTCCTCCTAGACGGGGACTTGGGATCCCCCATGAGCAGAGCCATAGGTTCCTCCTAGAGGGGGACTTGGGATCACCCATGAGCAGAGCTATAGGTTCTTTCTAGAAAGGGATCTGGGATTGCCCATGAGTAGAGCTATAGGCTTCTTCTAGACATGGACCTGGGATTAGCAGAGCTATAGGTCTCTACTAGACATGGACCTGGGTTCACCCATGAACATAGCTATAGGTTCCTCCTAGACAGGAACCGGGGATCCTTCATGAGCAGAGCTATAGGTTTGTTCTAGACAGGGACCTGGGATGGTTCATGAACAGAGCTATAGCTTCCTTCTAGACAGGGACTTGGGATCCTCCATGAACAGAGCTATAGGTTCCTCTTTGATTGGGACTTGGGATCGCCCATAAGCAGAGCTATAGGTTCCTCCTAGACGGGGACCTGGGATCGCCCATTAGCAGAGGTATTGGTTCCTACTAGACAGGAACCTGGGATCCTTCATGAGCAGAGCTATAGGTTTGTTCTAGACCGGACCTGGGATGGTTCATGAACAGAGCTATAGCTTCCTTCTAGACAGGGACTTGGGATCCTCCATGAACCGAGCTATAGGTTCCTCTTTGATTGTGACTTGGGATCGCCCATAAGCAGAGCTATAGGTTCCTCCTAAACAGGGACCTGGGATCGCCCATTAGCAGAGCTATTGGTTTCTGCTAGACAGAGACCTGTGATGGCCCATGAACAGAGCTATTGGTTCCTTTAAGGCAGGGACCTGGGATAGCCCATGAGCATTGCTATAGGTTCCTTCTAGGCTGGGACCTGAGATTAGGGATCCTCCATGAGCAGAGCTACAGGTTCTTCCTAGACAGGGACCTGACATCGCCCATCAACAGAGCTGTAGGCTCCTCCTAGAAAGGGACCAGGGATCACCCATGAACAGAGCTATAGGTTCTTTCTAGACAGGGACCTGGGATCACCCATCAACAGAGCTATATGTTCCTCCTAGACAGGGACCTTAGATACCACATGAGCAGAACTATAGGCCAATCGTAGACAGAGGTCTGGGATCACCATGAGCAGAGCTATAGTTTCCTCCTAGACGAAGACATGGGATCGCCCATGAGTAGAGCTATAGGGGGCTACGTATTGATAGAGAAATCTCACATGTTCATGTATTCGCCAGCAGTTGTGTTTTATTGAACGTGCATTGTACCTGCCAGGGGTACAGTGTACACACATATATATACCCCCTCTACATATATACAGGGAGGTTAGCTTCAGATGATGGTGGAAGGCAATGAGGGTCAATCAGTTCCAGATCCTCCTCGCCTTCATCTGACTCCCCAGGAGCATATGTGGGAAATCCACTCCGCTCCCATTAGAGCCTATGGCTGGAAGTAATAGGAGCAGCAACATGGCAGCTACAGAAGCCTTCATTAGACTTCTGGCTGCCAAAGCAACTGCTTGGCACTTCACGATCTTGTCGAATAGGGGCTGATCTGGGAGGGGAATGGTGTGCAGTACCATACCTCATTCATCTAGACGGTGTGATCACTACTGCAGCTAAAGAATTTAACAGGGATCAGAGGCGGCTCTTTCCTGTTATTGGCGGGCGCCAACGGTAACGAACTACCGCCATCTGCCTTGTATGGACTGGGATCTGCGAGTGAACATACATTCATGAGGATAATGAGTATGAGGAGCATGAAGAACACCAGATAAATGAGGATGATGTGGATGAGGGCCATGGAGAACCCCAGATACATAAGGATGATGTGGATGAGGAGCATGGAGAACACCAGATACATGAGGATGATGAGTATGAGGGGCATGGAGAACACCAGAACATGAGGATGATGAGTATGAGGGGCATGGAGAACACCAGATACATGAGGATGATGAGTATAGGAGCAAGAGAACACCAGATAACATGAGGATGATGTGATGAGGAGCCATGGAGAACACCAGATACATAGGATGATGAGTATGAGGAGCATGGAGAACACCAGATACATGAGGATGATGAGTATGAGGGGCAGGTAGAACACCAGATACATGAGGATGATGAGTATGAGAAGCATGGAGAACACCAGATACGTGAGGATGATGAGTATCAGGAACACAGAGAACCCCAGATACATGAGGATGATGTGTATGAGGAGGATGGAGAACAACAGATACTGGAGGATGATGAGTATGAGGAGCATGGAGAACACCAGATACATGAGTACGATGAGTATGAGGGCCATGGAGAACACCAGATACATAAGGATGATGAGTATGAGGAGCATAGAGAACACCAGCTACATGAGGATGATGAGTATGAGGAGCATAGAGAACACCAGATACATGAGGATGATGAGTATGAGGAGCATGGAGAACACCAGCTACATGAGGATGATGAGTATGAGGAGCATAGAGAACACCAGATACATGAGGATGATGAGTATGAGGAGCATGGAGAACACCAGCTACGTGAGAATGATGAGTATGAGGGGCATGGAAAACACCAGATAAATGAGGATGATGAATATGAGGAGAATGGAGAACACCTGATACAGGAGGATGCTGAGTATCAGGAACAAAGAGAACCCCAGATACATGAGGATGATGTGTATGAGGAGCATGGAGAACATCGGATACATGAGGATGATGAGTTTGAGGAGCATGGAGAACACCAGATACATGAGAATGATGTGTATGAGGAGCATGGAAAACACCAGTAACATGAGAATGATTGTATGAGGAGCATGGAGAACACCAGATACATGAGGATGAGAGTATGAGGAAGCAATGAAACACCAGATACATGGAATGATGTGTATGAGGAGCATGGAGAACATCAGATACATTAGGAAGATAGTATGAGAGCATGGAGAACACCAGATACATGATGATGTATGATGAGAACTCGAGGAGAAGGCATGGAGAACACCAGATACATAAGGATGATTAGTATGAGGAACATGGAGAACACCAGATACATGAGGATGATGAGTATGAGGGGCATGGAGAACACCAGATACAGGAGGATAAGGAGCATAAAGAATACCAGATACATGAGGATAATGAGTATGCGGAGCATGGAGAACACCAGATACATGAGGATGATGAGTGTGAGGAGCATTGAGAACACCAGATACATGAGAATGATGAGTATGAGGAGCATGGAGAACACCAGATACATGAGGATGATGAGTATGAGGAGCATGGAGAACACCAGATACATGAGGATGATGTGTGAGGAGCATGTAGAAAACAACATAAATGAGAATGATGTGTGTGAGGAGCATGGAGAAAACCAGATACGTGAGGATGATGAGAGTATGAGACGCCTGGACAACATCAGCTATGTGATGATGAGTCTGAGGAGCATGGAGAACACCAGATACATTAGTAAGATGAGTATGAGGAGCATGGAGAACACCAGATACATGAGGATGGTGAGTATGAGGAGCATGGAGAATACCAGATATGTGAGGATGATGAGTATGAACAGCATGGAGAACACCAGATACATTAGGAAGATGAGTATGAGGGGCATGGAGAACATCAGATACATGAGAATGATGAGTATGAGGAGGATGGAGAACACCAGATACAGGAGGATGATGAGTATGAGGAGCATGGAGAACACCAGATACATGAGAATGATGAGTATGAGGAGGATGGAGAACACCAGATACAGGAGGAGGATGAGTTTGAGGAGCATGGAGAACAACAGATACAGGAGGATGATGAGTGTGAGGAGCATGGAGACCCCCAGACACATGAGAATGATGAGTATGAGGAGGATGGAGAACACCAGATACAGGAGGATGATGAGTATGAGGAGCATGGAGAACATCAGATACATAAGGATGATTAGTATGAGGAGCATGGAGAACACCAGATACATGAGGATGATGAGTATGAGGGGCATGGAGAACACCAGATACAGGAGGATGAGGAGCATGGAGAACATCAGATACATGAGGATGATGAGTATGAGGAGGATGGAGAACACCAGACACAGGAGAATGATGTGTATGAGGAGCATGGAGAATACCAGATACGTGAGGATGATGAGTATGAGAAGCCTGGAGAACATCATGTATTTGATGATGAGTCTGAGGAGCTTGGAGAACACCAGATACATTAGGAAGATGAGTATGAGGAGCATGGAGAACACCAGATACATGAGGATGGTGAGTATGAGGAGCATGGAGAACACCAGATACATGAGGATGATGTGTGAGGAGCATGGAGAACACCATACATGAGGATGATGAGTATGAGGAGCATGGAGAATACCAGATACGTGAGGATGATGAGTATGAACAGCATGGAGAACACCAGATACATTAGGAAGATGAGTATGAGGGGCATGGAGAACATCAGATACATGAGAATGATGAGTATGAGGAGGATGGAGAACAGATACAGGAGGATGATGAGTATGAGGAGCATGGAGAACATCAGATACATAAGGATGATGAGTATGAGGAGCATGGAGAACACCAGATACATGAGGATGATGAGTATGAGGAGCATGGAGAACACCAGATACATGAGGATGATGAGTATGAGGAGCATGGAGAACACCAGATACTTGAGGATGATGAGTATGAGGAGCATGGAGAACACCAGATACATGAGGATGATGAGTATGAGGAGCATAGAGAACACCTTTGTCAGTGATATTGTCAGAGTTAGGATAGGGCCAGTAGTGTCTGGTGTTAGGGTCAACATAGTGAGGGACATTGGTAAGGATATTGTCAGGAGTAGAATAGGTCAAGGGGTGTCTGTTGTTAGGGTTAGAGCTATGTATTACTTGCATGGGATTGCTGGTTGCTTTATCTCTGTTATGACTTTTGTTGTTGTCTGTAACCAACGCGGTTACAACAGTGAAAAAACGAGGGACACATTAGGTGAATGTTGTAATTAGTTCACCAGATCCGGCTTTATTGGGCTTTCCTTATTGTTTCTCCTCTTTAATATTTCACGGCTGTAAGAATCATGGTCTTTGTTCTGTATTTCTGAGAATTATTATGAAATTCTTACTCCCCTTTCCAAAATCTTCTGGTCCCCATACAATGTCACAATGACACAATACATAGTCAGTTTTACCCTCCCAGGACCTGCAGTTACACAACCTTGAGTCTTAATCTGTAATCCCTGTATTCACTCATGTAAAATAATGAATGTAGAAGCTATTGATACAAGGAGATTAGACGAGGTTCCTTCACCTAAGAATGTCCTTGGCATAGAACATAAAACATTCCATAGATGTAAAGTTTATGAATTGCATCATCTGCTCTTTAAGGTGTTGTTGACTCTCATGATAATGGTGCTTTTTCATGTTGAGGGTTGATAGCCCCATGGTAAAAGTGTTGGCTTAGATGTTGAGGGTCTCTGGCACTAAGGTGATGGTGTGGCATGGATGTTGAAGGTTAAGAGTCCCATAGTGATGGTGCTGGCATGGATGTTGAAGGTTTAGAATCCCATGGTGATGGTGCTGGCATGGATCTTTTGGGTTTATGGTCCCACAGTGGTGGTGCTAATGGATTTTGAGGGTTTATGATGTCATGGTGATGGGGCTGGCATGGATCTTGTGGGTTTATGGTCCCATATTGATGGTGCTGGCATGGATTTTGATGGTTTATTATCCCATGGTGATGGTGCTAGCATGGATCTTGTGGGTTTATGGTCCCACAGTGGTGGTGCTGATGGATTTTGAGGGTTTATGATGTCATGGTGATGGGGCTGGCATGGATCTTGTGTGTTTATGGTCCCATTGTGATGGGGCTGGCATGGATCTTGTGGGTTTATGGTCCCATAGTGATGGTGCTGGCATGGATGTTGAGGATCTCTGGTTCCATGGTGATGGGTATAGAATGGTTGTTGAGGGTTTATGATTCCATAGTGATGGTGCTAGCATGGTTGTTGAGGGTTTATGATCCCATAGTGATGGTGCTGGCATGGATCTTGTGGGTTTATGGTCCCACAGTGGTGGTGCTGATGGATTTTGAGGGTTTATGATGTCATGGTGATGGGACTGGCATGGATTTGGGGGTTTACAGTCCCATAGTGATGGTGCTGGCATGGATGTTGTGGGTTTATGGAGCCATGGTGATGGTGCTGGCATGGATGTTGAGGATCTCTGATTCCATGGCGATGGGTATAGCATGGTTCTTGAGGGTTTATGATTCCATAGTGATGGTGCTAGCATGGATGTTGAGGGTTTATGATCCCATAGTGATGGTGCTGGCATGGATCTTGTGGGTTTACAGTCCCATAGTGATGGTGCTGGCATGGATGTTGAGGGTCTCTGGTTCCATGGTGATGGCTCTGGCATGGATCTTGGGGGTTTATGATCCCATGGTGATGGGTATAGCACGGTTCTTGAGGGTTTATGATCCCATAGTGATGGTGCTGGCATGGATGTTGTGGGTTTCTGATCACATGGTGATGGGGCTGGCATGGATGTTGAGGGTTTATAGTCCCATTGGCATGGTCCTGGCATGAATGTTGAGGGTTTATGGCCCCATAGTGGTGGTGTTGGCATATATGTGAAGGTCTCTGGTTCCATGGTGATGGTGCTGGCATGGATCTTAATTCTTTATAGCCCCATTTTGATGATGTTGGCATGGTGGTGGTCCTTTTCCCCAGATCCAATGAGACATCTGTGACTCAGACATTCACCGCAATCTTCATCTCAGACGCCTTCAGTGAGTAGTATTGTCCTTTCCATCCTGACCATGTCATGCCTTTTGCATACTCACTGGTTTGCCCCCTCAGGTACTGGCCGTTCAGGTTGGCGCTGTGACAGTCCTTGTACCAGGAGGCTCCACGAAAAAAGACTGCACAATTCCCTGTGTGTGTGTCTCTGTCATTGTCATGAGTGGAAAAATTCATCTCGTTCTGAGTCCTCAGCGAATCTCCTGTTGGGTTTATCACAGAAAAGAAAGTTTTTATTAAGAATATTTACTGTGCGGAGAATCTATGGCCAAATCTCCAAATATTATTCTAGTCTGGGTCTCATGTCCACCATTGCCTACTGATACCCAAACAATGCTACTAAACCAGCATCACCGTGAGAAGGAGCAGAACGGCCTGGTGGAAACCAGGAGGCGCTAGCACCATGGCTGGTGAGTTAGGGGAGAGAACACTGGCTGATAACATGTGTATAAGTTCTGGAGGGTAGGGGCGAGGCGAGAAGGAGACCTGGGAAACAGAGGAGCAGGTGATATTTATGCAGATATCTGTGCCCAAAGCAGAAGATCAAAGTAATCCCAACTTCCGGAAGATGTGGGTCACTTACCGACAGGTTTGCTGGGGTCGCCCTCTTTAAATGCACCAAGGTAAAGCTTGTACCCGTCCTCTTCTGGATTAACGGCCAAAGGTGACAGAGAGAAGGTGTCATAGGTCACGTACCGGGCCTCATTCTCAAAATCTACTAGGTCAACTCGGAGACGATATGACTTTTTCTGGGTGAGGAGGTGAATGCTCTGGAGACCTGCAGATGATAGGAAGCATGATAGAAGAATGAATGGCAGATGATAGATAGGTAATAGAAGTGATAGACAGGTGATTGATAGATAGATAGATAGATAGATAGATATGAGATAGATAGATATGGGATAGATAGATAGATAGATATGAGATAGGGAGATAGATAGATAAATAGATAGATAGGAGATAGGGAAATAGATAGATAAATAGATAGATAGATATGGGATAGATATGACATAGATAGACACATAGGTAGGTAGATAGATAGATAGATATATATATAGATAGATAGATAGATAGATAGATAAATAGATATTAGATAGATAGATATGAGATAGATAGATAGATAGATAGATATGAGATAGATATGACATAGATAGACACATAGGTAGGTAGATAGATAGATATATAGATAGATAGATAAATAGATATTAGATAGATAGATAGATCTGAGATAGATAGATAGATAGATAGATAGATAGATATGAGATAGACACTGTCCCTCATAAGCGTTTGTTGGGTAAATTAGAATCCATTTGGTTAGAGATAACAGTGTGTAATTGGATTAAAAACTGACTGCTGGATCGTACTCAGAGAGTGGTGGTAAATGACTCCTCCTCTGAGTGGTCTCCGATTGTGAGTGGTGGCCGCAGGGCTCAGTGTTGGGTTCTCTCTTATTTAATGTATTTATTAATGATATAGTGGAAGGGATCAATGGCATGGATTCGATTTTTGCAGATGACACCAAGCTATGCAGGGTAGTGCAATCTATGGAAGATGCTCATAAATTGCAAGCAGACCAGGACACACTGAGGGTTTGGGCATCCACTTGGCAAATGGGGTTCAATGTGGATAAATGTAAGGTTCTGCATCTGGGTACAAATAATCTGCAGCATCATATGTGATTGGCAGGTGATGGGCAGTGTGATTGGCAGGCGATGGGCAGTATGATTGGCAGGTGATGGGCAGTGTGATTGGCAGGTGATGGGCAGTGTGATTGACAGGTGATGGGCAGTGTGATTGGCAGGCGATGGGCAGTATGATTGGCAGGTGATGGGCAGTGTGATTGGCAGGTGATGGACAGGTGGCAGGTGATGGGCAGTGTGATTGACAGGTGATGGACAGTGTGATTGGCAGGCGATGGGCAGTATGATTGGCAGGTGATGGGTAGTGTGATTGGCAGGTGATGGGCAGTGTGATTGGCAGGCGATGGGCAGTATGATTGACAGGTGATGGGCAGTGTGATTGGCAGGTGATGGGCAGTGTGATTGACAGGTGATGGGCAGTGTGATTGGCAGGCGACAGGCAGTATGATTGGCAGGTGATGGGCAGTGTGATTGGCAGGCGATGGGCAGTATGATTGGCAGGTGATGGGCAGTGTGATTGGCAGGTGATGGGCAGTGTGATTGGCAGGTGATGGACAGTGTGATTGGCAGGTGATGGTCAGTGTGATTGGCAGGTGATGGGCAGTGTGATTGGCAGGTGATGGACAGTGTGATTGACATGTGATGGGCAGTGGGATTAGCAGGTGATGGACAGTGTGATTGGCAGGTGATGGACAGTGTGATTGGCAGGTGATGGGCAGTGTGATTGGCAGGTGATGGACCGTGTGATTGGCAGGTGATGGACAGTGTGATTGGCGGGTGATGGGCAGTGTGATTGGCGGGTGATGGGCAGTGTGATTGGCAGGTGATGGGCAGTATAATTGGCAGGTGATGGGCAGTGTGATTGGCAGGTGATGGGCAGTGTGATTGGCAGGTGATGGGCAGTGTGATTGGCGGGTGATGGGCAGTGTGATTGGCAGATGATGGGCAGTATGATTGGCAGGTGATGGATAGTGTGATTGACATGTGATGGGCAGTGTGATTGGCAGGTGATGGACAGTGTGATTGGCAGGCGATGAACAGTGTGATTGGCAGGTGATGAGCAGTTTGATTGGCAGGTGATGGGCAGTGTGATTGGCAGGTGATGGGCAGTGTGATTGGCAGGTGATGGGCAGTGTGATTGGCAGGTGATGGACAGTGTGATTGGCAGGTGATGGACAGGTGACAGGTGATGGGCAGTATGATTGGCAGGTGATGGACAGTGTGATTGGCAGGTGATGGACAGTGTGATTGACATGTGATGGGCAGTGGGATTAGCAGGTGATGGACAGTGTGATTGGCGGGTAATGGACAGTGTGATTGGCGGGTGATGGGCAGTGTGATTGGCGGGTGATGGACAGTGTGATTGGCAGGTGATGGACAGTGTGATTGGTGGGTGATGGGCAGTGTGATTGGCGGGTGATGGGCAGTGTGATTGGCAGGTGATGGGCAGTATAATTGGCAGGTGATGGACAGTGTGATTGGCAGGTGATGGGCAGTGTGATTGGCAGGTGATGGACAGTGTGATTGGCGGGTGATGGGCAGTGTGATTGGCAGATGATGGGCAGTGTGATTGGCAGGTGATGGGCAGTGTGATTGGCAGGTGATGGTCAGTGTGATTGGCAGGTGATGGTCAGTGTGATTGGCAGGTGATGGACAGTGTGATTGGCGGGTGATGGGCAGTGTGATTGGCAGATGATGGACATTGTGATTGGCAGGTGATGGACAGTGTGATTGACAGGTGATGGTCAGTGTGATTGACAGGTGATGGTCAGTGTGATTGGCAGGTGATGGGAAGTGTGATTGGCAGGTGATGGGCAGTGTGATTGGCAGGTGATGGACAGTGTGATTGGCAGGTGATGGGCAGTGTGATTGGCGGGTGATGGGCAGTGTGATTGGCAGGTGATGGTCAGTGTGATTGGCAGGTGATGGTCAGTGTGATTGGCAGGTGATGGGCAGTGTGATTGGCAGGTGATGGACAGTGTGATTGGCAGGTGATGGGCAGTGTGATTGGCAGGTGATGGACAGTGTGATTGGCGGGTGATGGGCAGTGTGATTGGCAGGTGATGGACAGTGTGATTGGCGGGTGATGGGCAGTGTGATTGGCAGATGATGGACAGTGTGATTGGCAGGTGATGGACTGTGTGATTGGCAGGTGATGGTCAGTGTGATTGGCAGGTGATGGGAAGTGTGATTGGCAGGTGATGGGCAGTGTGATTGGCAGGTGATGGGCAGTGTGATTGGCAGGTGATGGACAGTGTGATTGACATGTGATGGGCAGTGGGATTAGCAGGTGATGGACAGTGTGATTGGCAGGTGATGGACAGTGTGATTGGCGGGTGATGGGCAGTGTGATTGGCAGGTGATGGACAGTGTGATTGGCAGGTGATGGACAGTGTGATTGGCGGGTGATGGGCAGTGTGATTGGCGGGTGATGGGCAGTGTGATTGGCAGGTGATGGGCAGTATGATTGGCAGGTGATGGACAGTGTGATTGGCGGGTGATGGGCAGTGTGATTGGCAGGTGATGGACAGTGTGATTGGCGGGTGATGGGCAGTGTGATTGGCAGATGATGGACAGTGTGATTGGCAGGTGATGGACAGTGTGATTGGCAGGTGATGGTCAGTGTGATTGGCAGGTGATGGGAAGTGTGATTGGCAGGTGATGGGCAGTGTGATTGGCAGGTGATGGGCAGTGTGATTGGCAGGTGATGGGCAGTGTGATTGGCAGGTGATGGACAGTGTGATTGGCAGGTGATGGGCAGTGTGATTGGCAGGTGATGGACAGGTGACAGGTGATGGGCAGTATGATTGGCAGGTGATGGACAGTGTGATTGGCAGGTGATGGACAGTGTGATTGGCAGGTGATGGTCAGTGTGATTGGCAGGTGATGGGCAGTGTGATTGGCAGGTGATGGACAGTGTGATTGACATGTGATGGGCAGTGGGATTAGCAGGTGATGGACAGTGTGATTGGCAGGTGATGGACAGTGTGATTGGCAGGTGATGGGCAGTGTGATTGGCAGGTGATGGACCGTGTGATTGGCAGGTGATGGACAGTGTGATTGGCGGGTGATGGGCAGTGTGATTGGCGGGTGATGGGCAGTGTGATTGGCAGGTGATGGGCAGTATAATTGGCAGGTGATGGGCAGTGTGATTGGCAGGTGATGGGCAGTGTGATTGGCAGGTGATGGGCAGTGTGATTGGCGGGTGATGGGCAGTGTGATTGGCAGATGATGGGCAGTATGATTGGCAGGTGATGGATAGTGTGATTGACATGTGATGGGCAGTGTGATTGGCAGGTGATGGGCAGTGTGATTGGCAGGTGATGGGCAGTGTGATTGGCAGGTGATGGGCAGTGTGATTGGCAGGTGATGGACAGTGTGATTGGCAGGTGATGGGCAGTGTGATTGGCAGGTGATGGACAGGTGACAGGTGATGGGCAGTATGATTGGCAGGTGATGGACAGTGTGATTGGCAGGTGATGGACAGTGTGATTGACATGTGATGGGCAGTGGGATTAGCAGGTGATGGGCAGTGGGATTGGCAGGTGATGGACAGTGTGATTGGCGGGTGATGGGCAGTGTGATTGGCAGGTGATGGACAGTGTGATTGGCAGGTGATGGACAGTGTGATTGGCGGGTGATGGGCAGTGTGATTGGCGGGTGATGGGCAGTGTGATTGGCAGGTGATGGGCAGTATGATTGGCAGGTGATGGACAGTGTGATTGGCGGGTGATTGGCAGTGTGATTGGCAGGTGATGGACAGTGTGATTGGCAGATGATGGACAGTGTGATTGGCAGGTGATGGACAGTGTGATTGGCAGGTGATGGTCAGTGTGATTGGCAGGTGATGGGAAGTGTGATTGGCAGGTGATGGGCAGTGTGATTGGCAGGTGATGGGCAGTGTGATTGGCAGGTGATGGGCAGTGTGATTGGCAGGTGATGGGCAGTGTGATTGGCAGGTGATGGACAGTGTGATTGGCAGGTGATGGGCAGTGTGATTGGCAGGTGATGGACAGGTGACAGGTGATGGGCAGTGTGATTGGCAGGTGATGGACAGTGTGATTGGCAGGTGATGGACAGTGTGATTGGCAGGTGATGGTCAGTGTGATTGGCAGGTGATGGGCAGTGTGATTGGCAGGTGATGGACAGTGTGATTGACATGTGATGGGCAGTGGGATTAGCAGGTGATGGACAGTGTGATTGGCAGGTGATGGACAGTGTGATTGGCAGGTGATGGGCAGTGTGATTGGCAGGTGATGGGCAGTGTGATTGGCAGGTGATGGACAGTGTGATTGGCAGGTGATGGACAGTGTGATTGGCGGGTGATGGGCAGTGTGATTGGCGGGTGATGGGCAGTGTGATTGGCAGGTGATGGGCAGTATAATTGGCAGGTGATGGGCAATGTGATTGGCAGGTGATGGGCAGTGTGATTGGCAGGTGATGGGCAGTGTGATTGGCGGGTGATGGGCAGTGTGATTGGCAGATGATGGGCAGTATGATTGGCAGGTGATGGATAGTGTGATTGACATGTGATGGGCAGTGTGATTGGCATGTGATGGGCAGTGTGATTGGCACGTGATGGGCAGTGTGATTGGCAGGTGATGGACAGTGTGATTGGCAGGTGATGGGCAGTGTGATTGGCAGGTGATGGACAGGTGACAGGTGATGGGCAGTATGATTGGCAGGTGATGGACAGTGTGATTGGCAGGTGATGGACAGTGTGATTGGCAGGTGATGGTCAGTGTGATTGGCAGGTGATGGGCAGTGTGATTGGCAGGTGATGGACAGTGTGATTGACATGTGATGGGCAGTGGGATTAGCAGGTGATGGACAGTGTGATTGGCGGGTGATGGACAGTGTGATTGGCGGGTGATGGGCAGTGTGATTGGCGGGTGATGGACAGTGTGATTGGCAGGTGATGGACAGTGTGATTGGTGGGTGATGGGCAGTGTGATTGGCGGGTGATGGGCAGTGTGATTGGCAGGTGATGGGCAGTATAATTGGCAGGTGATGGGCAGTGTGATTGGCAGGTGATGGGCAGTGTGATTGGCAGGTGATGGTCAGTGTGATTGGCAGGTGATGGACAGTGTGATTGGCGGGTGATGGGCAGTGTGATTGGCAGATGATGGACAGTGTGATTGACAGGTGATGGACAGTGTGATTGACAGGTGATGGTCAGTGTGATTGGCAGGTGATGGGAAGTGTGATTGGCAGGTGATGGGCAGTGTGATTGGCAGGTGATGGGAAGTGTGATTGGCAGGTGATGGGCAGTGTGATTGGTGGGTGATGGTCAGTGTGATTGGCGGGTGATGGGCAGTGTGATTGGCGGGTGATGGTCAGTGTGATTGGCAGGTGATGGGAAGTGTGATTGGCAGGTGATGGGCAGTGTGATTGGCAGGTGATGGGCAGTGTGATTGGCAGGTGATGGACAGTGTGATTGACATGTGATGGGCAGTGGGATTAGCAGGTGATGGACAGTGTGATTGGCAGGTGATGGACAGTGTGATTGGCGGGTGATGGGCAGTGTGATTGGCAGGTGATGGACAGTGTGATTGGCGGGTGATGGGCAGTGTGATTGGCAGGTGACGGGCAGTATGATTGGCAGGTGATGGACAGTGTGATTGGCGGGTGATGGGCAGTGTGATTGGCGGGTGATGGACAGTGTCATTGGCGGGTGATGGGCAGTGTGATTGGCAGATGATGGACAGTGTGATTGCCGGGGATGGACAGTGTGATTGGCAGGTGATGGGCAGTGTGATTGGCAGGTGATGGGCAGTGTGATTGGCAGGTGATGGGCAGTGTGATTGGCAGGTGATGGACAGTGTGATTGGCAGGTGATGGGCAGTGTGATTGGCAGGTGATGGACAGTGTGATTGGCAGGTGATGGACAGTGTGATTGGCAGGTGATGGGCAGTGTGATTGGCAGGTGATGGACAGTGTGATTGACAGCTGGCAGGCAGGTGATAGTAGGGCGTGTGCACTTCCACTCTCATTCTCCACATCCAGGGGGGAGGCTCCTGCTGCAGCACACCCTCACCCAGCCAGTATTCTCCATTTGCTTTCCCGAACCCGAGCTTGTAGTCTTTCCAGCCACGATAGAAGTCCACGCTGCCATCAAACCTCTTCTGAAACCCCTGGAGAGCAGGTGATGATGAGCGGGGTGGCCCGGGAGTGAGGGGTGTCCCCTGTCTGAGGGGTGGCCCCGGAGTGAGGGGTGGCTCCGGAGTGATGCAGGGGGTGCAGGTCTTCTGGAGATCAGAGGTGGCGGCGGGCACTCACCGTCCAGGGTCCTCCAGCGCTGCTCATGTCACAATACACAGGTACTGGAGGAGAGCTGGCACCACCAGGATAGATTAGGTACACACCGTCCGAGGTCAGACCCTGGGCGGACACATCCGAGCAGTCATGGGGGTGGCAGGAGTCTATGCAGCTGATGACTGGGAGGAGAGGACACAGGTCAGTGTCAAGATAAAATAACTGAATGGCCGGGCAGACTGATCTCACTTTACTGCAACTGCTGCTTAGCTGCATGTAATCTCATTGCAAATAGTAGGTAATGACATAATGATCATTCTATTGTTCTCTGACATGGATAGATATAGATTAGACAAGACTGGAGGGCAATGACAAGAGCAATACATGAAGTATAGAATCACAAAGCAAATCTCATTTTACTGTAGCTGCTGTTTGTCTCTGTGTTGTCTCATTACAAATAGTAGATAATGACATGGTTACTCTATTGCTCTCTGACATGGACAGATAAAAATTAGACTAGAACAAGAGAGCAATGACAAGAGCAATACATGAAGGCTAGCATCAGCAGAGCAGACTTCTCATTTTACTGTAGCTGCTGTTTGTCTCTATGTTGTCTCATTCCAAATAGTAGGTAAAGACATGATTACTCTTTTGCTCTCTGACATGGATAGATAAAGATTAGACTAGAACAAGAGAGCAATGACAAGAGCAATACATGAAGGGTAGAATAAGCAGAGAAGACTTATCTCACTGCAGCAGTTTATCTCTATGTTGTCTCATTACAAAGAGTAGATGTTGACATAATGAGTTCTCCATTGTTCTCTAGACAGGGATAGATGAGATTAGACTAGAAAAAGAGGGAAATGACAAGAGCAATACAATAGGTATTGAATCAGTCATTCTTACTTTACTGAAGCTGCTGTTTATTCTCTATTTTGTCTCATTACAAATAGTAGGTAGGGACCTAATGATCACTCTATTGTTCTCTGGACAGGGATAGGTACGATTAGACTAGACCATAGGGCAAATCTCCAAATATTATTCTAGTGTTAGTCTCATTTCCACTATAGCCTACTGATACCCAAAATATGCTACTAAACTAGCATTCCCATAATGCTCAATTGTTCCCTGGATAGGGATAGGTAAGATTAGACTAGAAAAAGAGGACAGTGACAAGAGCAATACATGAAGGCTAGAATCAGCAGAGCAGACTTATCTCACTGCTGCAGTTTATCTCTATGTTGTCTCATTACAAGTAGTAGGTAGTGACCTAATGATCACTCTATAGTTCTCTGGACCGGGATAGGTAAGATTAGACTAGACCATAGGGCAATGACCAGAGCAACACATGAAAAGAAACTGGGGTCATATTTTTATAGGAAAGGGTTTGTTCACACTTTTCAGATCAGCTTACTGCTGACAATACTTGCATTTCATAGGCCATAGCCGGCCTCGAAAGAGCAATCCTCTCATTGCTGCTATAGGAGCTCAGAGGGGGAGTCAGAGACACAAGGAAGCCAAATACATAGGGGAACATTAAAAAAAATCTAAATATACTCCAGCTGCCCAATATAATAGCCGCACATTGCTTGTCAGTATGTGAAAAAGGTTTGTTCTTGATGGTAGTGTCCCTCTAATGAGTTTAGCAGCCAGGTGGTTCCTGTAGACGTCTCGTTAAACCTGCTGACCTAGATATGGATGAAGGTCATGTCATAACCTCAGCGCATCTCCAGCGGTGTAATCAGCGGAGGGGTGGTGCCAGGGCTGGAACAAGGTAA
Organism: Phyllomedusa bahiana; assembly: GCA_025379985.1. Taxonomy (NCBI): domain Eukaryota; kingdom Metazoa; phylum Chordata; class Amphibia; order Anura; family Hylidae; genus Phyllomedusa; species Phyllomedusa bahiana. The sequence continues at coordinate 63,635 of JAODAL010012894.1, read as the reverse complement.
CCTGGTGCCGCAGGCAAATAAGGCAAGAAGAGCACCCCACATAGAAGATTCAGCCCACTCCATGCCTCCTTGTGCCCTCTGTTCCACCTAGGATGAAATGGCGCACTAGGCGCTCGCCTATCTTTGCCTACCCATCGTCCCGGCCCTGGGTGCTGTACTCACGATTCGCTTGGTTCAGGGGTGCAGATCCCACAGTCGCCTGACCAATGCGCAGCAGCAGCGTCAGCAGCACGGGGGTGAGATCCAGCGGCAGCTTCTGATTGGAGGAGCAGAATTAAGAACATTATAATACAAGTGTTATTTAGGAACAGAACTGATCTCAGAATGTTGTTATGGATAAAACCTATCGCAGCCCATGGTTGCCGCAGTCGGTTTTTGGAACCCCGTCTAATCAGATCTGAGCTCATGTTTCGCTGCGATCTCAGTATGAACCCGGGGCCATCTTTTCCATTGGGCACACTAGGCAGTTGCCTGGGGGCCCCTCAGGTAGAGGGACCCCAGGTGGGGTATGCTTGTCCCAGGAATACAAGAAACATACCCTGGATCCCTTGGTTGGCTTTGCTTATTTTACTGTTTGTGTGTTTTTAGGACGTGCAAACCAATAAAAAAACAAGATGGAGAAGGGAGCCAAAGGCTCCCTGTCCTGCCAATCAGTCTTGCAGGCTGAGGCTGCCGGTGTCCAGACATAAGTGACGTGATAACACTGGTGTGCTTGGAGGAGTTGGGGCTCGAGGCATGGCCAGGTGTGATGTCCTGTATTTGGATAGGGTCCACTGCAGTGCTCTGCCCAGGGGCCCATAATGGTATTGAGACGGCTCTGTATGAACTCTGTCAGGGTTGGGACAAGGTATTCTGGTGCCCTAGGCAAATAAGGGATTTAGGGCCCTACCCCTTCTCTCCCAATGTAAAATTCAGCCCACTCCATACCTATTTGTGCCCCCTTCCTGCCTGGGATGGAGTCCTAGGCGGTCGTCTACCTCTGCCTACCCATCGCCCCAGTCCTGCCCTCTGTAGAAGGTCCCACCAGGGTCTCCTATGCCCCCTCGCCTGGATGGAGTCCTAGTCGGTTGTCTACCTCCGCCTACCCATCGACCCAGCCCTGCCCTCTGTAGAAGGTCCCACCAGGGTCTCCTATGCCCCCTTCCTGCCTGGGATGGAGTCCTAGGCTGTCGTCTACCTCCGCCTACCCATCGTCCCGGCCCTGCCCTCTGTAGAAGTCCAAACCAGGTCTCCTATGCCCACCTCCTGCCTAAGGAGTCCTAGGCTGTCGTCTACCTCTGCTACCCTGTCCCCGGCCCCCCTCTGTAGAAGGTCCCACCAGGGTCTCCTATGCCCCCTTCCTGCCTGGGATGGAGTCCTAGGCTGTCGTCTACCTCCGCCTACCCATCGTCCCGGCCCTGCCCTCTGTAGAAGGTCCCACCAGGGTCTCCTAAGCCCCCATCCTGCCGGGGAGGGAGACCTAGGCGGTGGGCTACCTCCGCCTACCCATCGTCCCGGCCCTGCCCTCTGTAGAAGGTCCCACCAGGGTCTCCTATGCCCCCTTCCTGCCTGGGATGGATCCTAGCTGTCGCTACTCTGCCTACCCATCGTCCCGCCCTGCCCTCTGTAGAAGGTCCCACCAGGGTCTCCTGCTCCTCTCCCCCTGTGCCCTCGGTTCTTACCTTCATGGCTGTGGATGCCTGCGGACTGGGGAAGGTGTTCTGGTCTCCGCTCTATAAAGGACAAGGTCATGTGTCATCACACCCAAGCCTAACCCAATATTAGCTCAGCATGAACTCCTGAAATAGCAGGACGAACAAACATGATCTGGACACGACCTACAAGTGAGAAAACATTACGAGCCAGAACTTCTTCACCTGATGGTAACAGCAGGGACACATAACGCGCTTAACCCAGATTTTCCACGGAAAGGCAGAGTGAAGCCATAACTCATCCCCTTTCCCTAAGACTCCAAAATAAGTAGATTTCAGATATAGGACTGCACGTAATATAGGTAACCATCACTCTGGTGCCCATATCGTAACTCAACTTTCTCAAAACAGAAAGGACAAGGAAAAAAATGAATACAAGATTTCACAATCTCTGTACCTGCATTAACTTCCAGAAATTCATGAATGCACGGCAAAATCAGAAGAAGAGAGGAGGCTTGAACATACAGGACACAGCACTAAGTGAAGGAAGGAGAGACACTGTCATAGAGAATGATCACTGATCACAAAACTCCACAACCAGAGAACATCTACTGAGCTCTGATCCCATAGCTCCACAAGCAGAGAACACCTACTGAGCTCTGAACCTGCAGCTCCACAAGCAGAGAACATCTACTGAGCTCTGATCCCACAGCTCCACAAGCAGAGAACACCTACTGAGCTCTGAACCTGCAGCTCCACAAGCAGAGAACATCTACTGAGTTTCTGATCCACAGCTCCACAAGCAGAGAACATCTACTGAGCTCTGAACCTGCAGCTCCACAAGCAGAGAACACCTACAGAGCTCTGAACCCACAGCTCCACAAGCAGAGAACATCTACTGAGCTCTGAACCCACAGCTCCACAAGAAGAGAACATCTACTGAGCTCTGAACCTGCAGCTCCACAAGCAGAGAACATCTACTGAGCTCGGAAATACAGCTCCACAAGCAGAGAACAACTACTGAGCTCTGAACCCGCAGCTCCACAAGCAGAGAACAACTACTGAGCTCTGAACCTGCAGCTCCACAAGCAGAGAACAACTACTGAGCTCTGAACCTGCAGCTCCACAAGCAGAGAACACCTACTGAGCTCTGAACCCACAGCTCCACAAGCAGAGAACATCTACTAAGCTCTGAACACACAGCTCCACAAGCAGAGAACATCTACTGAGCTCTGAACCCACAGCTCCACAAGCAGAGAACATCTACTGAGCTCGGAATTGCAGCTCCACAAGCAGAGAACACCTACTGAGCTCTGAACCCCAGCTCCACAAGCAGAGAGCATCTACTGAGCTCTGAACCCACAGCTCCACAAGCAGAGAACAACTACTGAGCTCCGAACCCACAGCTCCACAAGCAGAGAATATCTACTGAGCTCTGATCCCACAGCTCCACAAGCAGAGAACAACTACTGAGCTCTGAACCTGCAGCTCCACAAGGATAGAACAACTACTGAGCTCTGAACCCACAGCTCCACAAGCAGAGAATATCTACTGAGCTCTGACCCACAGCTCCACAAGCATAGAACAAATACTGAGCTCTGAACCGGCAGCTCCACAAGCAGAGAACAACTACGGAGCTCTGAACCCACAGCTCCACAAGCAGAGAACAACTACTGAGCTCTGAACCTGCAGCTCCACAAGCAGAGAACATCTACTGAGCTCTGAACCCACAACTCCACAAGCAGAGAACATCTACTGAGATCTGAACCCAAAGCTCCACAAGCAGAGAACATCTACTGAGCTCGGAACTACAGCTCCACAAGCAGAGAACAACTACTGAGCTCTGAACCCACAGCTCCACAAGCAGAGAACATCTACTGAGCTCTGAACCTGCAGCTCCACAAGCAGAGAACAACTACTGAGCTCTGAACCACAGCCCCAAACAAGCAGAGAACATCTACTGAGCTCTGAACACACAGGTCCAAAGAGAAGAGAACAACTACTGAGCTCTGAACCCACAGCTCCACAAGCAGAGATCACCCACTGAGCTCTGAACCCACAGTCCCACAAGCAGAAACAACTACTGAGCTCTGAACCCACAACTCCACAAGCAGAGAACACCTACTGAGCTCTGAACCCACAGCTCCACAAGCAGAGAACATCTACTGAGCTCTGAACCCACAGCTCCACAAGCAGAGATCACCCACTGAGCTCTGAACCCACAGCTCCACAAGCAGAGAACAACTACTGAGCTCTGACCCCACAGCTCCACAAGCATAGAACATCTACTGAGCTCTGAACCCACAGCTCCACAAGCAGAGAACATCTACTGAGCTCTGAACCTGCAGCTCCACAAGCATAGAACATCTACTGAGCTCTGAACCTGCAGCTCCACAAGCAGAGAACAACTACTGAGCTCTGACCCTGCAGCTCCACAAGCAGAGAACAACTACTGAGCTCTGACCCCACAGCTCCACAAGCAGAGAACATCTACTGAGCTCTGAACCCACAGCTCCACAAGCAGAGAACATCTACTGAGCTCTGAACACACAGCTCCACAAGCCGAGAACACCAACTGAGCTCATAACCCACAGCTCCACAAGCAGAGAACATCTACTGAGCTCTGAACCTGCAGCTCCACAAGGCAGAGAACAATACTGAGCTCTGAACCCACAGCTCCACAAGCAGAGAACATCTACTGAGCTCTGAACCCACAGCTCCACAAGCAGAGAACATCTACTGAGCTCGGAAATACAGCTCCACAAGCAGAGAACAACTACTGAGCTCTGAACCCACAGCTCCACAAGCAGAGAACATCTACTGAGCTCTGAACCCACAGCAACACAAGCAGAGAACATCTACTGAGCTCTGACCCCACAGCTCCACAAGCAGAGAACATCTACTGAGCTCTGACCCCACAGCTCCACAAGCAGAGAACACCTACTGAGCTCTGAACCTGCCGCTCCACAAGCAGAGAACATCTACTGAGCTCTGAACCCACAGCAACACAAGGGGAGAACACCTACTGAGATCTGAACCCAAAGCTCCACAAGCAGAGAACATCTACTGAGCTCGGAACAACAGCTCCACAAGCAGAGAACACATACTGAGCTCTGACCACACAGCTCCACAAGCAGAGAACAACTACTGAGCTCTGAACCTGCAGCTCCACAAGCAAAGAACATCTACTGAGCTCTGAACCCACAGCTCCACAAGCAGAGAATATCTACTGAGCTCTGAACACACAGGTCCAAAGAGAAGAGAACAACTACTGAGCTCTGAACCTGCAGCTCCACAAGCAGAGATCACCCACTGAGCTCTGAACCCACAGCTCCACAAGCAGAGAACACCTACTGAGCTCTGAACCCACAGCTCCACAAGCAGAAAACACCTACTGAGCTCTGAACCCACAGCTCCACAAGCAGAGAACATTACTATAGCTCTGAACCCACAGCTCCACAAGCAGAGAACAACTACTGAGCTCTGAACCCACAGCTCCACAAGAAGAGAACATCTACTGAGCTCTGAACCCACAGCTCCACAAGCAGAGAACATCTACTGAGCTCTGAACCCACAGCTCCACAAGCAGAGAACATCTACTGAGCTCTGAACCCACAGCTCCACAAGCAGAGAACATCTACTGAGCTCTGAACTACAGCGCCACAAGCAGAGAAAACATACTGAGCTCTCAACCCACAGCTCCACAAGCAGAGAACATCTACTGAGCTCTGAACCCACAGCTCCACAAGCAGAGAACAACTACTGAGCTCTGAACCTGCAGCTCCACAAGCAGAGAACAACTACTGAGCTCTGAACCCACAGCTCCACAAGCAGAGAACATCTACTGAGCTCTGAACCCACAGCTCCACAAGCAGAGAACATGTACTGAGCTCTGAACCCACAGCTCCACAAGCAGAGAACATCTACTGAGCTCTGAACCCACAGCTCCACAAGCAGAGAACATCTACTGAGATCTGAACCCAAAGCTCCACAAGCAGAGAACATCTACTGAGCTCGGAACTACAGCTCCACAAGCAGAGAACACATACTGAGCTCTCAACCCACAGCTCCACAAGCAGAGAACATCTACTGAGCTCTGAACCTGCAGCTCCACAAGCAGAGAACAACTACTGAGCTCTGAACCCACAGCTCCACAAGCAGAGAACATCTACTGAGCTCTGAACACACAGGTCCAAAGAGAAGAGAACATCTACTGAGCTCTGAACCCACAGCTCCACAAGCAGAGATCATCCACTGAGCTCTGAACCCACAGCTCCACAAGCAGAGAACCCCGACTGAGCTCTGAACCCACAACTCCACAAGCAGAGAACACCTACTGAGCTCTGAACCCACAGCTCCACAAGCAGAGAACATCTACTGAGCTCTGAACCCACAGCTCGACCAGCAGAGAACAACTACTGAGCTCTGAACCCACAGCTCCACAAGCAGAGAACAACTACTGAGCTCTGAACCAGCAGCTCCACAAGCAGAGAACAACTACTGAGCTCAGAACCCACAGCTCAACAAGCAGAGAAGATCAACTGAGCTCTGAACCCACAGCTCCACGAGCAGAGAACAACTACTGAGCTCTGACCCCACAGCTCCACAAGCAGAGAACACCTACTGAGCTCTGAACCCACAGCTCCACAAGCAGAGATCACCCACTGAGCTCTGAACCCACAGCTCTCCAAGCAGAGAACAACTACTGAGCTCTGAACCCACAGCTCCACAAGCAGAGAACACCTACTGAGCTCTGAACCTGCAGCTCCACAAGCAGAGATCACCCACTGAGCTCTGAACCCACAGCTCCACAAGCAGAGATCACCCACTGAGCTCTGAACCCACAGCTCCACAAGCAGAGAACAACTACTGAGCTCTGAACCCACAGCTCCACAAGCAGAGAACACCTACTGAGCTCTGAACCTGCAGCTCCACAAGCAGAGATCACCCACTGAGCTCTGAACCCACAGCTCTAGAAGAGAACATCTACTGAGCTCTGAACCCACAGACCCCACAAGCAGAGAACAACAAACTGAGCTCTGACACACACAGGTCCAAATAGAAGAGAACAACTACTGAGATCTGAACCCACAACTCCACAAGCAGAGAACATCTACTGAGCTCTGAACCCACAACTCCACAAGCAGAGAACATCTACTGAGCTCTGAACACACAGGTCCAAAGAGAAGAGAACAACTACTGAGCTCTGAACCCACAGCTCCACAAGCAGAGAACACCTACTGAGCTCTGAACCCACAGCTCCACAAGCAGAGAACAACTACTGAGCTCTGAACCCACAACTCCACAAGCAGAGAACATCTACTGAGCTCTGAACACACAGGTCCAAAGAGAAGAGAACAACTACTGAGCTCTGAACCCACAGCTCCACAAGCAGAGATCACCCACTGAGCTCTGAACCCACAGCTCCACAAACAGAAAACCCCTTCATGCTCCAGGGTCCAGGTGTGACTGCTACCTTTGTACCCCCTATAGCTACACCGCAGATACGATGATCTGTGATGAAAAACTTTTGAAATTTATGGGAGAGTGGAGTGGGCATGCTCTGTAACCTGTACACAGGTCAATGTGCAGTGGGAGAGAATTAGATAATCTGAGACAATCACCTACTGAGATCTATTGGAGAGTATAGTGGGCATGCTCTGTGACTTGTGCAGAGGTCATTATGCAGAGAGATGGATGAGATAATCTGTGACCATCATCTATTGACTTCTATGGGAGAGTGTAGTGGGCATGCTCTGTGACTTGTGCAGAGGTCATTATGCAGAGAGATGGATGAGATAATCTGTGACCATCATCTATTGACTTCTATAGAAAAGTGTTGTGAGCATGCTCTGGGACCTGTGCAGAGGTTAGAGTGTAGGAAAGGGGACAGAGACATAAGTTGAAGCTCCTAGACCGTTCTACAGTACCAGCTACCATGTGTTATTTATAATTTTGGTGTCTTCTTAAGTGGTGTCTTTTAGGACCCCCTCAGGCTTCAAGGCCTGGTAGTGACTGTACTTCTGTACCCCCCATAGTAAACTCCTGGAGGGTATAAGGTGATCTGTGACCAAAGTCAATTGAATTCTCTGGGAAAGTGTAGTAGGCATGCTCTAGGACCCATGGAGAGAGGGGGAGAAAGTGAACTGTGACCATCACTTATTGACTTTTATGAGAGAGTGTAGTGGACATGCTCTGTGACTCTATGGGAGAGTGTAGTGGACATGCTCTGTAACTATAGAGTGTATGTGACATGCTCTGTAACTATGAGAGGAGTGTAGTGGACATGCTCTGTAACTATGAGAAGTGTAGGGGAACAAATGCTCTGTGACTCTATGGAGAGGGGTAGTGACTGTTTTCTGTGACTATGGGGGGAGTTAAGTTGGACATGCTCTGTAACTCTGAGAGAGTGTAGGGGAAACATCCCCCTGACTCTATGGGAGATTGTAGTGGACATGCTCTGTAACTATGAGAGAGTGTAGTGGACATGCTCTGTGACTCTATGGGAGAGTGTAGTGGACATGCTCTGTAACTATGAGAGAGTGTAGTGGACATGCTCTGTAACTATGGGAGAGTGTAGTGGACATGCTCTGTAACTATGGGAGAGTGTAGTGGACATGCTCTGTGACTATGGGAGAGTGTAGTGGACATGCTCTGTGACTCTATGGGAGAGTGTAGTGGACATGCTCTGTGACTTGTGCAGAGGTCAGTGTGCACGGAAGTGGATAAGATGATCTGTGACCATCACCAATTAACTTCTATGGGAGAGTGTAGTGGCCATGCTCTGTGACTCTCTGGGAGAGTGTAGAGGCATGCTCTGTGACTTGTGTAAAGGTCAGGGTACAGTAAAGGGGTGGAGGTAAGCGGCATCATCACCACTGATCTTTGTTGTTTGAAGGCGAGGATCCTTTCCACCGTCCTCAGTGGCATCGCTAGGCAGGTTTATTTGGGCACAAGCCCCGGACAATCCTGCCTGTGCCCCGAACCTCAGATAGTTGGGTTGCAGGCAGCTGCTGTGTGCCTGCAGCGCCGACGATCTATTGAGCTGTATGTGCGTCCTCTGGAGACACATACAGCTCAAAAGCCATTCTTCAGTTCAGGGAGGGAGAGGGAGAGCGACTGCACGAGGTGCAGGGCGCTTAGGATGGACTAGGCGGTTGCCTGTCACTCACTGAAGCTCCTGACTGTCAGGACTTCATGTGCTGTAGCCGCTTTCAGCACCAGAGCCTGGCAGTCAGGAGGCAGCACATAGAGAGTGAGGAGCTTCACCCCCTGCTGTGCTGCTCCTGGGTCCCGGACCATGCATCTACACAGCCTTCAGTATGGAGTCAACATCATCATCATCCACAGGTGCCCAGGGAGGTCTCAAGTGAGTGAGTAGCCTCACTGTAGAGACCAGCGCTAAAAACTATAATGAGGGTAACACAACATAATCTTCATGAATATGAACTGTACTGAATGTATATATGTGTGTGTATATGCTTATGTGTATGCATATGTGTATGCATGTATGTGTGTATACATGTGTGTATGTGTGTATATATGTGTATTGGTGTATGCATGTGTGTGTATATATGTGTATTTGTATATATGTGTATTTGTGTATGTATGTGTGTATTTGTGTGTATGCATAGTTTCATAGTTTGTAAAGCCGAAAAAAGACGAGACGTCCATCCAGTTCAGCCTGTTGTGCTAAGGTGTTGATCCAGAGGAAGGCAAAAACCCCCAATGAGGTAGAAGCCAATTGTCCTCATTTTAGGGAAAAATTCCTTCCCGACTCCAATCTGGCAATCGGAAAATCCCTGGATCAATGACCCCTCTCCTGAATCCTAGTCACTGTAAACTTGTTATATTATTATCGCTCCAGAAATGCATCCAAACCATTTTTGAACTGGTTATTGAATTCACCATGACCAGTCCCTCTGGCAGAGAATTCCATAGTCTCACTGCTCTTACAGTAAAGAATCCCTTTCTATGTTTATGTAGAAACTTTTCTTTCTCTAGACGTAGAGGATGCCCCCTTGTTCTATATACAGCCCTGTGTATAAATAAATCTTGGGAGAGAACTCTATATTGACCTTTGATGTATTTAAACATATTTATTATGTCCCCCCGAAGCCTTCTTTTCTCTAAGCTAAATAACCCTAATCTTGCCAATCTTTCTGTGTACTGTAGTCCACCCAGTCCTTTTATTTTTTTTGTTGCCCGCCTTTGTACCTGTTCAAGCTCTACAATGTCTTTCCTGTGCACTGGTGCCCAAAATTGTACACAATATTCCATGTGTGGTCTAACCAGTGACTTGTATAATGGGGGAATAATGTTCTCATCATGTGCATCTATGCCCCTTTTAATACACCCCATGATCCTATTTGCCTTGGCAGTGTGTGTATATATGCATGTGTGTGTATGTATGTATGTGTGTGTGTATTTGTGTATACATGTATGCACATACATGTGTGTATATATGTGTATTGGTGTATGCATGTGTGTGTATATATGTATGCATGTGTGTATATATGTGTGTGTTTTAAGAGGACAGAAGGGATTGTGGTAGACCAGAGATATGTGTCACCTAGGACCCTGGCGGTCGTGAGATGATAACCTGTAATTTCATGTGTCAGCGGCGGTAGGTTGCTGACACATGTTTGTTAGTATGCTTGCAGAGCAAGTAGTCTGGGTCTGGTTTTCACAGGAGCAGTCATAGTTGGGTGGGTGACTGCTCCCACATCTTCAGGGTCCAGGCCGGAGTTTGGTTGCTGTATGTAAGCCTGGAGATCAGGTGGGTAGAGGGGAGTGTTGTCTGTGCAGTGGAGGAAGAGAGCAGGTGTGCTGCAGAGTTCCCAGGAACAGACTACACGCCGGTCTCAGCGGGAGACAAGGAAGCCTGGAGGCCTGATCTGGACACAGGACTGTAAGTGTCCCACACAGACTGTGTAAGACTGTTTTGGTTTTCCTTCGTTTGGCTGAAGTTAAGCCCACGTTTATGTTGCTGTGTGTTTGAGGCTGGAATAAACGCCTGTTCACCTAAACAGAGTTAAAGACTGGTCCTGTATTACCATACCACCGAGCTGATCCCTTACAGTGTATATATGTATATGTGTTTGTATATATTTATGCATGTGTGTGTATATATGTGTGTTTATATATGTATGTATGTGTGTGTATACATGTGTCTATATATGTGTGGTTTGGTGTATGCATGTGTGTGTATATATGTGTATTTGTGTATGTATGTTTGTGTAAATATATGTGTATGTGTGTGTATACATGTGTGTGTATATATGTGTATTGGTGTATGCATGTGTGTGTATATATGTGTCTATATATGTGTGGTTTGGTGTATGCATGTGTGTGTATATATGGGTATTGGTGTATGCATGTGTGTGTATATATGTGTATTTGTATATATGTGTATTTGTGTATGTATGTGTGTGTATATGTGTGTGTATATATGTGTATTTGTGTGTATATATGTATGCATGTGTGTATATATGTGAATGTGTGTATATATTGTAGGAAGGCACAAGGCCTTGTGATAGATGGGAGATATGTGCCACCAAAATTCCTGGCTTTGGTGGAGTGAAGGTCAGATAATTCTGTGTCAGCGGCATTAGGCCACCGATACGTTTAAAGTTAGTTTGGCTGCAGCAGCAGCAAGTCTGGGTCGGCCTTCACTGGAGCAGTCAAAGAGCGGGGTGGGATGACTGCTCCCACTCCGGGATCCAGGCCGGAGTTTAGGATGGCCTATGTAAGCCTGGAGATCAGGTGAGCTATGTGTTTTGTTCAGTTCCCTTCTAGTTACCAGAGAGTAACCACCTTGGAGGCTGAGGGAAGCTCTAAGGTCCTTTCAAGGAGCTGTGCCTTACACCACACCGGAAGGGTGAAGAGCCCGTGTGGGCCATACAGACTGTGCCTGCGAGAGGTGCCAGGGGTTGCGCCTAAAGACTGTGGTGAGACACCTGGGTGTTGGCTGAAGGAAGCCTTTTGTTTTGTTTTGTTTGCTGCTTGGTTTGTTGGAGAAACGGATGCCAAGCCAATAAACCCACCCGTTGTTTGCACAAATAATAGACTGTGGTCCTGCTTGTGTCAAGCCTGCCATTGGGACTAATCCCTACAATTGGTGCTTCGGATGCGGGCAACATCCTGGCTAGTGCATGTCCTGGCTTAAAGCGGCAGCCCAGTTAAAGACTCAGCAGAAAGTATGGAGGACCTGATAAAACACCTCATACACTCAGACAACCAGCAGAATCAGGCTCATGCAGAGTCTGTGAGGACACAGCAGGAGACTAATCAGCTCCTAATCCAGCAGATGGCCCTGCTGTCTGTAGCTGTTCACGGCAAGGAAACCCCTGCTATGTCGCCATGCAGAGCCATGCTGGCGACCAGCGAGCGCGTCGGTCCGTCAGAGAGGTGCTCCAGAAGATGACCCTGGAGGATGATGTGGAAGCATTCCTCGCAGTATTCGAGCGTGTTGCAGAGCGCGAGAAGTTACCTGCTGAACAGTGGGCTGAGGTCTTGGCACCTTTCCTCACGGGGGAACCCCAGAAAGCCTACTACGACCTGTCAATGCAGGACGCCCGGAAATACGGGAACCTAAAAGCAGAAATCCTGGCGCGACTGGGCGTAACGGTGACTGTGCGGGCCCAGAGGGTGCATGACTGGGGGTACAGCTGGGACAAGCCACCCAGGTCTCAAATGTTTGACCTCTTGCATCTGGTCCAAAAATGGCTGCAGCCTGACGTATGTACCCCGGCTCAAATGGTGGAGCGCGTTGTGGCAGACCGGTTTGTGCACGCTCTACCCCGGGCGGTTCAGTGTTGGGTCGCACAGGGCAACCCCAATCCGCGGATGACTTATTGGACCTAGTGGAACGATACCGTGCAGTGGAAAAATCTATGGTTGACCCCGGGCCTCTATCCTCGCCATTTTGGGTTGCCAGGAGTGCTTCAGAAAGCCAAAGAAAGGGACCCCGAATTCCCCGGGAGGGGCGCCCCAAGGCCAGGGGTGGACTGGACTCGGCGAGTAGAGCTGTTCCCAGGGACATGGTGTGCTGGAAGTGTCATGCTCCAGGTCACATCGCGGCCCAGTGCTCCCTTAACGGGGAACCTATGGAGTGCTCAGTGGGGAGGCGTAGCTCCATGTTTGCCCACTCAGTATGCGGCATGGCGTCGAACTCTGACAAGGGGCTCCAGCTCTGCCAAGTGGTGGTAAATGGAACCCCAGCCACTGGACTGCTGGACTCAGGGAGCCTGGTTACGCTTCTTGCGGCTCACCTCCCGCACGAGTTGGTCCCTGGGGAAAAAGTGGGGGTCTTGTGTATACATGGGGATACCAAACATTACCCGGTAGCCAAAGTCAACCTGGAGAGAGGTGGTGGTACGGTGTCACATCAGGTGGGGGTCGTGCCTGGGTTAATGCATGACCTGATTATTGGCCGGGATTGTCCAATCTTCTGGGACCTATGGGCCTCCGTGGAACCGCCTAGTCACGCAGGAGGTGTGGACCACCTAACCAGTGCGGCCCCGGAGGGCATCCCCGATTTTCCCCTAACGGTTCTGGTAGGTGACCCTGAGGAGGATTCTACATCTGAGGTGGTCATCCCAGACTTAGAGGTGTCAAGGGGAAACTTTGGGTTGGCCCAACTCCAGGATGAGACCTTAAGGCGGGCTTCACTAACAACCCCAGAAAGTGTGCCACGGGAATGGAAGAGGCTCGGTACTTGGGGTACATAGTGGGAAGAAGAGTGATAAAACCTCAATTGAATAAAGTTGAGGCCATTCAGAACTGGCCTCGGCCAGTGAAAAAAAAACAGGTCAGGGCATTTCTGGGAATTGTGGGGTACTACAGGAGGTTTATCCCCAGGTTTTCAGAGATAGCAGTACCCCTGACCAATTTGACAAAAGGGGCAAAGTCAGCCATGATAAAGTGGTCCCCAGAGGCTGAGAGGGCTTTCCAGGAGCTAAAAGCATCCCTTTGCAAACAGTCCAGGTGGTAATGGCCCCAGACTTCTCCCGGGAATTTGTCGTGCAGACGGACGCCTCCGATGTGGGTCTGGGAGCTGTAATGTCCCAAATAGTAAATGGAGAGGAACATCCCATCACCTATCTCAGTAGAAAGTTATCCCCAGCAGAGCAAAATTATTCGATCATTGAGAAGGAGTGTTTAGCCATCAAGTGGGCCCTGGATTCTCTTCGGTACTATTTGTTAGGGCGCAAATTTAGATTAGTGTCGGATCATGCCCCTCTCAGGTGGCTAAAAGAGAAAAAGGGGAAAAATGCTCGAGTCACAAGACTTCAACTTTGTGGTTGAGCATAGGCCAGGGAAATTGCAAGGCAATGCTGATGCCCCCTCAAGGGTTCACTGCTTGTTGGCTACAGGTGCCCAGCACCCGCGTCTTTGGGCAGAGGGGGGGGGGGGTATGTAGGAAGGCACAAGGCCTTGTGATAGATGGGAGATATGTGCCACCAAAATTCCTGGCTTTGGTGGAGTGAAGGTCAAATAATTCTGTGTCAGCGGCATTAGGCCACTGATACGTTTAAAGTTAGTTTAGCTGCAACAGCAGCAAGTCTGGGTCGGCCTTCACTGGAGCAGTCAAAGAGCGGGGGGATGACTGCTCCCACTCCGGGATCCAGCCGGAGTTTTAGGATGGCCTATGTAAGCCTGGAGATCAGGTGAGCTATGTGTTGTTGTTGTTCAGGTCCCTTCTCGTTACCAGAGATTAACCACCTTGGAGGCTGAGGGAAGCTCTAAGGTCCTTTCAAGGAGCTGTGCCTTACACCACACCGGAAGGGTGAGACCCCGTGTGGGCAATACAGACTGTGCCTGCGATAGGTGCCAGGCGGTTGCGCCTAAAGACTGTGGTGAGACACCTGGGTGTTGGCTGAAGTAAGCCTTTTTTTTTTGTTTTTGTTTGCTGCTTGGGTTGTTGGAGAAACAGATGCCAAGCCAATAAACGCACCAGTTGTTTGCACAAATATAGACTGTGGTCCTGCTTGTGTAAGCCTGCCATTGGGACTAATCCCCTACAATATGTATGCATGTGTGTGTGTGTGTGTATATATGTGTATGTGTGTATAGATGTGTATGTATATGTGCTTGTATATATAGATATATATATGTGTGTACATGTGTATGTACTGTATATATGTATGTTTATGTGTATAAACACACATCCACAATATCGCCCCATTTGCGTCATTTACACATGTGAACTACAACCCAATGATGAATTATATTTGAATGTAATTTTTTTATACCTGTCATTTGTCAGGGTTGCGTACGTTTTCAGCTGCTGCAGCCAGAGAACCAGTACGTTCACACGGCGTAATTGCGGGATGCATTTTATGGTGTATTTGCACTTTAATACACCCGACATGCGCACCACCGCAATTGCGTAATTCATAGCTCTCTATTTCCATGTCGTCTCCTCCGGCGTACTATCCAATGGTATTGTACGCTGGAGGAGAGAAGTGACCGCCCCCCTATAAGAAACGGCAGGTCACTTATTTTTATGGGTGGGTTCTGTGTGCAGGGAAAACAGGTAACCATAGCTCTCACCACTATGATTTTACCGTATTTGCGGGGTGCACTTTGGGCGCATTACAGCTCAGTTATGCCCCACAAATACGCTCTGTATATTCACACAATATAATGTTGGTCCGTACTTTGGCGCATACTGGTGCTTCAATACGCCCGACATACGGGCCGACATTATGGTCATTTAATTTTTCTCTTTAAAAATCTATAATCCATCCACGTAACACAAGGGGCCCGGGCCCCGGATGTTTTGGGACCATAGCAACGCCCCTGACTGTCCTTATCATAAAGGATTCATGGTTAGTAGATATGGGATCTAATAAGACTATAAGGCTGTAAAGGAGCAACCAGTGACCTGTGGAAGAAGCCCACTGTGACTGCGCGTCACCCACCCTAAAAACGCCCACCAGGTCCTGGGACTTCTGTGTTTGATCCCGAGTTGCTAATGAGTAACGTGGACATGTTTCCCTGTGTTATGGTTTTCTGTGTGGTTTGGCAACATGGCGGCCAGGAAATCTGTCCTGATCGGCTATGGTGGCCGAAGGTGGTCGAGGGCATTGGGGCTGGCGGGGGGAGCCCTGTAGGTGTTCGAGGGTGGTGGGGCTGGCGGGGAGAGCCCTGGAGGCGGTCGAGGGTGGTGGGGCCGGCGGGGAGAGCCCTGTAGGTGGTCGAGGGTGGTGGGGCCGGCGGGGGGGCCCTGTAGGTGGTCGAGGGTGGTGGGGCCGGGGGGGGAGCCCTGTAGGTGGTCGAGGGTGGTGGGGTCAATGGGGGGAGCCCTGCAGCTGGTCGAGGGTGGGGGGGCCGGGGGGGGGGGAAACCCCGTAGGTGTGAGGGTTTGGGGGGGTCGACGGGGAGCCCTGTAGGTGGTCGAGGGCATTGGGGCCGGCGGGGGGAGCCTTGTAGGTGGTTGAGGGCGGTGGGGTCGGCGGGGGGAGCCCTGGAGGTGGTCGTGGGCATTGGGGGCCGGCGGGGGGGCCCTGTAGGTGGTCGAGGGTGGTGGGGCCGGCGGGGGAGCCCTGTAGGTGGTCGAGGGTGGTGGGGTCGGCAGGGGGGGCCGTGTAGGTGGTCGAGGGTGGTGGGGCCGGCGGGGGGGCCCTGTAGGTGGTCGAGGGAGGTGGGGTCGGCGGGGGAGCCCTGTAGGTGGTCGAGGGTGGTGGGGCCGGCGGGGGGGCCCTGTAGGTGGTCGAGGGTGGTGGGGTCGGCGGGGAGGCCCGGTAGGTGGTCGAGGGTGGTGGGGGCGGCGGGGGGGCCCTGTAGGTGGTCGAGGGCGGTGGGGCCGGTGGGGGGAACCCGTAGGTGGTTCGGGGTGGGGCCGGCGGGGGGGGCCCTGTAGTGGTTGGTGGCCGGGGGGGCCGGTGGGGGGAACCCTGTAGGTGGTCGAGGGTGGTGGGGCCCCGGGGGGAGCCCTGTAGTGGTCGAGGGTTGGTGGGGCGTGGGGGGGCCCTGTAGGTGGTCGAGGGTGGTGGGGTCGACGGGGGGAGCCCTGTAGGTGGTCGAGGGCATTGGGGCCGGCGGGGGGAGCCTTGTAGGTGGGGAGTGGCCGGTGTGGGTGTTGGGGGTGGGGAGCCCTGTAGGTGGTCGAGGGTTGGGGGCCGGCGGGGGGCCCCGTAGTGGGCGAGGGTGGTGGGGCCGGTGGGGGAGCCCTGTGGGGTGGTTGGGGCCGGTGGGGGCCCTGTAGGTGGTCGAGGGTGGGGGGCGGGGGGGCCCTGTAAGGTGGTCGTGGGTGGTGGGGCCGGCGGGGGAGCCCTGTAGGGGGGTTCGAGGGTTGGGGCCGCGGGGGGGCCCTGTAGGTGGTCGAGGGTGGGTGGGGGGGCCCGGTCGGGGTGGGGGCCCCTGTAGTGGTCGAGGGTGGTGGGGCCCGGGGGGGGGCCCTGTAGGTGGTCCGAGGTGGTGGGGCCGCGGGGGGGCCCCCGTAGGTGGTCGTGGGGGGTGGGGGCGGGGGGGGCCCTGTAGGTGGTCAGGGTGGTGGGGGGGGCGGGGGGGGCCCTGTAGGTGGTCGGGGGGTGGTGGGGCGGCGGGGGGGCCCTGTAGGTTTTTCGAGGGGTGGTGGGGCCGCGGGGGGCCCTGTAGGTGGTTGAGGGTGTTGGGGTGGGGGGGGGCCGTTGGTGGTGTGAGGTTGGGGGTCGCGGGGGGGCCCTTGTAGGTGGCGGCGGGTGGTGGGCGGGTGGGGGGCCCTGTAGGTTGCGGGGTCGAGGGGTGGTGGGGTCGGCGGGGGGGCCCTGTAGGTGGGTCGAGGTGGTGGGGGGGGTTGTTCGGGGGGGGGCCTTGGTGGCCCTGAGGGGGAGGGGTGGGGTCGGGGGGGGCCCTGTAGGTGGTCGAGGGGGTGGGGTCGGCGGGGGGCCCTGTAGGTGGTCGAGGGGGGGGGGGCCGGCGGGGGAGCCCTGTAGGTGGTCGAGGGTGTTGGGGCCGTTGGTGGGAGCCCTGTAGGTGGAGGTCAGTGGTGACTGGGTGAGTGGAATGGAATCAGACACAGGTGAAATGATTCTTTTATGCTGAATCAGGGCCTTTTTTTTCAGGTTTCCTTCAAGTGTTTTCACTGGGAACGAACAGGAGCTCGTGGATCATTGGCTCGTCGGTCTGGTCGTCTCTCCTGGAGGTGGATTGTGGCCGATCAGGTGGCCAGTTACTGTTTGCTGCTTTCACCAGATGGGGCGATCTTCATCTCGGTCTTCTTTAAGGAATAATAGATTCCCTTCCATTTGAACCAAGCCAGGCCAGTAGCATTCTTTGACTCGCTGGTTTGCTCGTATTTCCCATTCAGATTGGCGTCATAACAACTTGAATACCAAAAAGCTCCATGATAGCGCACTGCGCAGTTAGGAGACCTGTCGCGGTCGTGGGTGGAAAATTTCCTTTTATTATGATTGCGGAGAGAATCTCCTACAAATAAAAAAGTAAAGCCAAGAGGTTAAAATCAAAAGGAAAATAAAAATTTATATTAAGGTAATTCTTCTCCAGATCTCCCTGTGCTCTCCAGACACCCCTGTGTCCTCCTCCAGACCACTCTGTCTTTCTCCAGACCTCTCTGTTCCTTCCAGACCCCTTTGCCCCCCTCTTGACCTCTCTGTTCCTTCCAGATCTATCTTTTTCCCTCCAGTCTCCTTTATTCTCTTATGTCTCCTCCATACAACTTTTTCCCCTCTAGACTCCTCTACCATTTGCTCCAGATCAATCCTTCAACTCCATACTCCCCCACATCCCTCTAAACCTCTGTGTCCTCCTCCAAACTCCTCTATCCCCGCCAGACTCCTCTGCCTTTTCTACAGACTTCTCTTTATATACTCTAGTCTAGACACCCTTGTTCCTTCTAGACTCCTCCGTCCTCCTCCATATCCCTCTGTTCCCTCCAGACCCTCCAATCCCTTCTGTTGCCCTCCAGACTTCTTTTCTGTCCCCTCCACATCCCTCTGTCCTCCTCCAGACTCTGCTATCCCTTCCTGATTGCTCTTTCCCTCTCTTGGCTCCTCTGTCCCTTCTGTCCCCTTCCATGCTCCTCTGTCCCCTCCAGACTCCTCTGGCCTTCCTGCTGACTTCTCTTTATATACTCTAGAAATACCTGTTCTTTTAAGATGCCTCTATCCTCCTCCAGAACCTTCAGACCCCTCTGTGCCCTCCATACTCCTCTATCCCCTCTAGACAACTCTGTCCCCTCCAAAACCCCTTCTGCCTTCAGACTCTTCTCTTCCTCTCCAGACTCTTCTGTCCTCTCCTGATTCCTCTACCCCTCTCTAGACTCCTCTATCCCCTCCAAACCCATTTTTCTTTCTTCAGGGTCCTCTATCCCCTCTAGACTCCACTGTCCCCTCCAGACCTCTCTGTCTTTCTCCAGAATCCTTTATCTCCCTCAGACTCCTCTATCCCCCTCCAGATCCCTGTGTCCCCCTCCAAAACTCTCTGTGTCTTTCAGGCTCCTCTATCCCCTAAATACTCCTATATCCCCTCCCGAGTCCTCTGTGCCCTCCAGACCCCTCTGTCTCTCCTCCAGACTATTCTTTATATCCTCTAGTCACTCTAGAGTTTAGGCTTTTCTCCATTTTAGCTTGGTCACTTTTCCTCTAATGTGTACGGGGTCTTTAGACCTCATCGATGATCTGTCCTGTGTGTATAATATTTACAGCGAGACTACAATGTAACTCTAGGTCATATAGGTTCAGTAGAGATGGGGGGGAGAGGCCTTTCTTCTTCCGCCATATTTCTTTGGTGGTTTTAGGGTTTCTTGTTATTCCCCAGATATTCAGCATCTTGTCCCCATCTAGTAGCTATAAAAACTGGTTATAGACACCAGGAGCGATGGCCTCCAAGAACCAAGTCTATGGAATGTGCTAGAGGGATTCTTCTCTTTAGACAAATCCATTTTATTGGAAGATATCCTGAAAATCAGCTTATCACAGGGTGTCCTGCCACTAGGACCACCAACATACACCTGCAATCTGTAGCGCCACGTCAGGGGAAAGAAGGAACTGCATGGAAGACATGCAAACCAGTTGACTCTCCGTGTATGGCATGGACATAGCGAGTCATTGGGTCCTGTTCATGGTCATTGAGACCCATATAGACTGCTGTTACACTGGGACCGTGAAAACAATATTCTGACATCTAATAGGGTTAATTCAGAATGCAACCTTTATGGGACCATTTATTAAACAGATAAACCTCTTCACCTACCGGCTGGTTTCTTTCGATCTCCCTCCTTGAAGCCATAAATGTGCAGTGTGTATCCGTCCTCATCAGGGTTGACGGCCAAAGGTGAGAGGGCGAAGGAGTTGTAAGTCACATGGCGGGTGTCATTATCAAAGTCCTTCAGGTCAACGCGCAGACGATACGACTTCTTCTGGGTCAGGAGATAAATGTTCTGCAAACCTGAAGGTGAAGAAACCCAACAACGAGCTGTAAGTATCTTCCTCCAATACAGAGAGGTCAGTGTGTAAGACGCTGAGGAGGAGCAGAGATTACCCAGCCAGTATTCTCCAGACGCTCGGCCAAACCCTGACTTATAGTCCTCCCAACCCCGATAGAAGTCCACACTGCCATCAAGCCTCTTCTGGAAGACCTGCAAGGACAGGAGCAGGGGAACCCCAGGGCTTGTTTGGAGCCTATTTATGCTATACCCAGTCACATCCACACAAGTCTACAGGTAAAATCTATCACGTTCTGCTAGCAGTGGCCCAAACACCCCCCTCTCAGACATTACAGGTTGCAGGGGTGGCGGCACTCCCCGTCCAGGGTCCTCCCCGCTGCTCATGCCCACAATAACAGGTACTGGAGGAGAGTTGGCACCAACAGGATAGATCAGGTACACCCGTCCGAGGTCAGACCCTGGGGGGAAACACATTCCGAGCAGTCATGGGGTGGCAGGAGTCTATAGCCACGATGACTAGGAGAGGACACAGGATGATGTCAGATGTCCTAGTAACTCACAACAACATTGTAAATTCAGGTAGAAATAGACACAAGCCGTTTACGTTAATCCTAAAATACATAAAATACATGGACATTGACTGCAGCGGTCAGCAGAGAGGATGCTGGGAGGTGGACACTCACTGTTATCTTTGTTTTTGTATCCAATGTCCAAAGCTTGATGACTGATTCCCAGGAAGAAGACGAGAGTAACCACAGTCCAGAAGCCCCACATCTTCTGACCAATGAAGTGATCAACCTAAAGGAAAGATGGCGGAGGTTGTAGTTCTCAGAGCACTGGAAATCTAAAGACTCATCAGGCAGGTAAAAGTGTTGTGGGGTTAATATCCGAGACAGGGTCAACAGATACCGAAATGTTCAAGTCAGGCAGGTTTATTTAAAGCGAAGCCCAAATGAAGAGCAGCTTATCTTCAGCAGGTAGAAATAAGGCATGAAATAAATATGGCCTCTCTTCAGGAGAACTGAAACAAGTTATTCTCACCAGACCGTTCACCAACTTCTCTGTCCAGACACCAGGAAACAACAGAGGACCTCTAGACTCTAGAAGCACGCTTCAGCCTAGTAACCAAACCCCGGGTTACCTAAGCCTCCTGGCTTTATAGGCAAGCAAAACCTTTGGCAAGGACACATGGGAGTAGTCAGCACTTGGACTAGTACAGTAAACAGCCGGCCCGGATTTGCTGCTAGGAAGCAACTATAATAACAAATAACCTAAGGTTACTAACAACAGATTACTGGCTTACTCCACCAAGGCCAGGCTCCTCAGCGACACATATCGGCCATCAGTCACGGCACCTTATACCTTCTCACAGTATCTAGGCTGACTTTGATGTTCAACCAAATGTCACACTGTTCAACTAAACAAGCCACCTGTACATTAATGGTTGCTGGCTGACTACGCTTAATGTGCCGACCCGGGGATAATAACTTGTTACCAAAAAAATGACTGGGGAAAAGAACAAGTGAGCTGCTAAAATTGATCCCAAAAAATTACCCAGCCAAACATCCCAAGAGGCTCCAAAAAACCATTGGATGAGCTTTAATGTCAAAGTGAGGCCCCAAACCACTGGGTGTGGAGATGACGTATGGTTATGGGAACAACACGGGTCAAGAAAAGGGAAAATTTAATGGGAGTTTGTCCCCCCATAACCAGAGCAATCCAACTTTTTGAAAACATATCAAATAAAGGGAAACAGGGGGAGGATAACCCAAAAACCCTCCCCCGGGAAAAATCAGCTAAAATTTTTTCAATAGGGGAAATTGGGGGGAAGAAAGTTTTTGTCTCCAGAAAATTTTACTGAAAATTTTCCCTGGGATTTTGTTTTATAGAAAGGCCCCCAAAAATGTTTTTCGCTCCTAAAGGGTTGAGGGGCCCCAAAAATGTCTTTCCCTATTAAATGTCCCCAGGCTTTTTTGTTCCATCACTGAAGGCACAAACGTGACCCCTGTGACGACACAGAACCCAGGAAAAGTAACCAAGAGGATCAAATCAGCAGATCTCAGGACTAAGGGCCACATGTATAAAGTTGTTAAGGTCTAAAACTCACTCTTTCGCCCATAGGGGTTTCTTGGGCAAAAAAGTGAGTTTTAGACCTAAACAGGTTCATACATGTGGCCCTAAGTGTTTATCAATGATTTGTGCCCTGTGGTTTGGAATCACCTTTATATAAATGGCTAAAACCTCTTCCCGACATTTGATGTAAGTTTACATTATGATCGGGAAGGGGTTCACACAAATTGCCATATATACTCACTGCACCCCTGGATATATTCCTTAAGGGGTGTAGCTTCCAATATGAGGTCTTTTAGGGGTGTTGATTGGGTTTTAGCACCTTAGGGCATCCGCAAACCTGAAATAGCATCTACAAAATATTGTAATAAAAATTAGACCCAAAAACTAAAATGTAACTTTTCTTCTATTTCCTAAAATATGATGCTACAACAATTGAAACACAAGACATCACAATAGCTCAAGAGCTAAAGCTTTATGTGACAGGTTCATATATTATTATTTCTAGTATGCATAAACACATACAAAGACTCGCGTGACCCATTCAGTGACGATCACTGTATTCTTCAGAATCCAATGGATTAATCTTAACAATGTATCCGAAGGTAGTGTAAATGGGTCCAACGTAAGAATACATATGTATACAATAAAACCTACCATAAGGACCTCACTTGACTTGTGGGAAAACTGCCCAGATATTGACGGCACCACTTCCAGGTATGATGTTCCTAATACTAAATTTCTAGTCACTATGGATATACATGTTATGTAATTACCAAAAGTGGCTACAAAAGGACAGAACAATGGAGTAGCTAAAATAGATAAATACCCAACGCATTTCCCAGTAAGTAAAAATGGCGGCTCCTCAGGGGAAGCTTCATCCAGGTTTGATGTTCAAAAAGGAAAACCAAAGGAGATAAGCAAAAATCTATCTACTGATCGGGTGGGAGCATGAGAGGTCAGTGCCAGAGGCATGAATACAGTGATCGTCACTGAACGGGTCACCTGAGTCTGTATATGTAGTTATATATACCAGACAGAATAATATATGAACCCCTTCTATACAGCTGAGGCTCTGGTGCTAACGTGATGCCTTGTGTTTTAGTTGTTGTAACATCATATTTAAGGAATTATGATTAAAAGTTAAGTTTTTTTCAGTGATTTTGTTTTTGAGATCAGTGCAAGGTGGTGATGTGTGATCTCTGAGCGGCTCTATAGGATTTGTTCATGTTAGTTTATCTTGTCGGTTGGCAAGTAGAAGATGAACACATTGCTCTTTGTCTTACTGAAGGTCTTATATACCTGTTCCTATATATGTTCCTGGTTACTATTTGATCTAATGACAACTAGCTAGGGCTTATGAGTTTTTGTGGGGTCACCCTTATCAGGGCGGTTATTCTGCCTTGTAGGGTGAGTGGCCATTGTGGAAAGCTTAAGGTATCCTTTCCTTGGGCATTCCCTTTCTTATAGCAAATATATGTTCAAGTACTATCAGTCCCTTGGTTCTTTGTCTAATGTCTTGGTCTGAAATTCTCTTTTAGTTATGATACTTGATTAAAAGTTACATTTTAGGCAGCTCGGACCCTTTTTTCGATTTCAGTGGGATTTATTATATTATTCCTTCACCTTGTGGATTCATTTCTTTGGACTTTCTACTAAACAATGTACTTACTCTTTTAAGTGAATTATGTAATGAAAATGAGACCCAAAAATCCAGTTTTGTGGTTAAATCACATGCGCTAGGGCCACATATGGGATATCACTAACGATGGAAGAATGCAATCTATATGCAATTATAATACCAGCAACCACCTCCCTCATATATAGAAGGCATGTGAGTGGTTGTTTTATCTGTATTCTTGCATTTGTGCAATCTCCCGATTTATTATACTGTGGCTTTTTTGCATACTGGTGTGAACTGGTATCAATTCAGTCTGCAGTTTTTTTTATCATATAATTGTCCCCCTAGTGGTGGGTGTGTGAGCTAATGATCATCAATTACCTGCACCTGTTTGTCTTCCCCAAGTAGCATTGGGGCCTGTGTTGCCTCCTACTGGGTTCAGTCTTTAGTTCAGCCATTGTGCTGTAAGTATGGCCTTGTTGTGTTTTTGGAATCAATATTGAGCTGTTTTTTCTTGGTCACATCTACTTTGTTCCAGTGAATAATGGCTAAAAATTTAAAATCTGCAAAATATGTTTTAACAATATAAATAGCAAAAAAAGATTAAAACTGAAAATATCGACCCACTGAAATGTAGTGAGGGTGGTGTTGTAGAGGGTGATGAGGAGAAAGCAAATCTTCTGAACAATTTTTTCTCCCCCGTATTTACCATGAAAAATTACCTCCTTGCTGATGAGCAAAAGAATAAGGTAAACCCAACCTTAAATTTCTCTTGTCTAACCCTGAAAGAAGTGCAGCTCTAACCTGAAATATTAAAAAAATAAAGGGATTCTTTACTGTAAAACCAGTAAGGCTGCCAGAGGAACTTGTCAAAATGAATTCAATGAAAGTTCAAAAGGGTTGGAGAATTTCTGTTGTAAAAAATTAAAAGTTTAGTGCAGGATTGGGGAAGGGTTGGTACATTTTGTTAATAATATAAAAAGTTATGTTCCGGGTTCGGGGAAAGGGTCTGGATAATCTTAGATGTAAATAAAAAATTATGTGACCAGGATTCTGGAGAAGGGTTGGATACATTTCTAGTTAAAAAAAAAAAGTTTAAAGTACGGGATTTGGGGAAGGGTCTGGTTTTCCTTTCTAGATGTAATTTTATAACAAATTATAGTGATGGGATTTGGAGAAAGGGCTGGAGAATTTTCCAGGTAAAAAATTTTAAAAAGTTTATGACCGGGTTCTGGAGAGGGTCTGGTACATTTCCAGATGTAATAATGAAAAATTAAATTTCCCGGATTTGGAGAAGGGTCTGGATACATTTTTTGATGTAAAAAAAAATAAAAAAGTTATGTGACCAGGATTTGGGAAGGGGTTTGGGTACATTTTTTAGATGTAAAATGTGAGATATAATGACGGGATTTAAAAAGGGTCTGGATAATTTTTTTGCGTAAAAATAGAAACTTATAGTGACCATATTTGGGAATGGGCTGTATACTTTCTAGGGGTAATAATATAAAATTTTTTAGTATTTGGATTCTGTAGAGGGTCTGGAGACTTTCAGATATAAAAATATATAGTTATAGTGACCGGGTTTTTGGGAGGGTCGGATCCATTTCTAGATGTAATATATAATAAGTTATGTGCCCGGGTTCTGGAGAGGGGCTGGATACATTTCAGATGTAATAATAGAAGAAGTTATAAGGGCCAGGATTTGGAGAATGGTTTGGATACATTTCTAGTGTAATAATAAACAATTTATAATGACAGGATTCTGGAGAAGGGTTGGATACTTCTAGATGTATTAATATAACAGTTATAGTGACCAGGGTTTGGAGAAGGGTCTGGATTTCATTTTCTAGATGTAATAATAGAAAAAGATTATAATGACCAGGATTCTGGAGAAGGGGTCTGGATACATTTCTAGTGAAATAATAGAACAAGTTATAGTGACCGGGATTCTGGAGAAGGGTCTGGATACATTTTCTAGTGTATAATATAATAATTTATAGTGACCGGGATTCTGAGAAGGGTCTGGAACATTTTAGGTGTAATAATATAAAATTTATTTGTGATAAGGATTGTTTGGAGGGATCTGGAGACTTTCTAGTATAATAATAGATCAAGTTATAGTGACCGGGATTCTGGAGAAGGATCTGGATACATTTCTAGATGTAATAATATAATAAGTTATAGTGACCAGGATTCTGGAGAAGGGGCTGGATACATTTCCAGATGTAATAATAGAAGAAGTTATAATGACCAGGATTCTGGAGAATGGTTTGGATACATTTCTAGTGTAATAATAGAACAATTTATAATGACCAGGATTCTGGAGAATGGTTTGGATACATTTCTAGTGTAATAATAGAACAAGTTATAGTGACCAGGATTTGGGAATGGTTTGGATACATTTCTGTGTAATAATAGAACAAGTTATAGTGGGCCGGGATTCTGGAGAAGGGTCTGGATACATTTCTGTGTAAATAATAGAACAAGTATAGTGACGGATTCTGGAGAAGGGTCGGATACATTTCTAGGTGTAATAATAGAACAAGTTATAGTGACCAAGATTCTGGATAAGGGTCTGGATACATTTCTAGTGTAATAATATAACAAGTTCTAGTGACCGGGATTCTGGAGGAGGGTCTGGAGACATTTCTAGATGTAATAATATAACAAGTTATAGTGACTGGAATTCTCGAGAAGGGTCTGGATACATTTCTAGTGTAATAATATAACAAGTTAAAGTGACCAGGATTCTGGAGAAGGGTCTGGATAAATTTCTAGTGTAATAATTTAACAAGTTTAGTGACCAGTTCTGGAGAAGGGTCTGGATTACATTTCTAGATGTAAAAATAAAATCAAGTTTTTAGTGACTGGATTCTCGGGGAAGGGTCTGGATATATTTCTAGATGTACCAATATAACACGTTATAGTGACCGGGATACTGGAGAAGGGTCTGGATACATTTCTAGATGTAATAATATAACACGTTATAGTGACCGGGATACTGGAGAAGGGTCTGGATACAATTCTAGATGTAATATAACAAGTTATAGTGATCGGATTCTGGAGAAGGTCTGGATACATTTTAGATTTAATAATATAAAAAGTTATAGTGAACGGGATTTCCCGGAGAAGGGTCTGGATACATTTCTAGATGTAATAATAAACACGTTATAGTGACCAGGATACTGAGAAGGGTCTGGATACAATTCTAGATGTTAATATAACAAGTTATAGTGACTGGATTCTGGAGAAGGGTCTGGATACATTTCTAGATGTAATAATAGAACAAGTTATAGTGACCGGGATTCTGGAGAAGAGTCGCTAATCCAGGGATTTTTTCTGATGTCAGATAGAGAAGGATATTTTCCCCTAAAATTGGGACAATTGGCTTCTACCTTATGGGGATTTGTGTCTTTGGGATACTACTAATAGGGGCAATAGGTGATGGATGGGTTTTTTTCTTACAAACTGTGCAACTACTGTATGTGAATTGACAAGTAAAACACGTTTTTCTTCTCTTCTGTGGAGATCTTATATTTCAGCAAATCGGACTTTTACAACTGTGGCGATTCCAATTATTTATGACTTTTTTTTGTAAAATGGCAAAAGGGGCGTGTTTTGAACGTTTAATATGTTTTAGACTTTTTACATTTTTTTTTTTACTTACCCAAACTGTCCTCCTTGACTTCTCAGGGGCGTGATCACTTGTACACCGTTCCTCATTGTATACAGAGGTCAGACCGTGAGTGTGTACAGTGGAACAGTCATGGTGGAGTTAGTAAAATATTTCATGCATAGGCCCCTTACAACAGATCTATCAGAACCGAGGACCAAAAATAGAAGAGTGTGGATATTTGAGTAATCAGCTGATCGGTGGCGTTAAGCCCCACCCCTGCGGAGCGCATTGCAGAAACCTTACTCTTTTCTTAAATATTTTTAGGGAAATTTCAGCCCGTTGTAGTTTTTATCAGGAAAGTATTTATAACATCTAAAAGCAATGTACTTACTTCTGTAGGAGAGAGTAGTGGGCATGCTCTGTGACAGGGTCACTGTGCAGGTCGGCGGCAGAGGACTGGATTTTTTCCTGAGTGTTATGAGCAATGTATGATTGGTGCAGAGGTCAGTGAGCAAGGAGAATAAGGAGGAGACAAGTGCCATCATCTATTGACATCTATGGGAGAGTGTAGTGGTCATGCTCTGTGACCTGTGCAGGGCGAGGGAGAACGTGAGCTGTGACCATCACATATTGACTTCTTTGGGAGAGTGCAGTGGGCATGCTCTGTGTACAGCGAACAGTTTGTAGAGAGGGGGATGAGATAATATGTAACCATCACCTACTGTCTTGTATGGGAGAGTGTAGTGGTCATGCTCTATGACTTGTGCAGAGGTCAGAGTGCAGGTAGGGAAGAACTTGTGTGAGAGAATCCCACTGTGACTGCGCGTCACCCACCCTAAGGACACCCATCAGGTCCTGGCTTGCACTCCTGTGTTTGATCCTGAGTTGCTAATAAGTAACGTGGACATGTTTCACTGTTTTATGGTTTTCTGTGCGGTTTGGCAACACGGCGGTCAGGAAATCTGTACTGTCTGGCTATGGCGGCGTTGGGGTGGGGGTCGGGGTGGTGGGGGCGGTGAGGGGGGGACCCGTAGGGGGTCGAGGTTGGGTTGGGGGCGTGGGGGAGACCCGTAGGGGTCGGGGTGGTGGGGCCGGTGGGGGGGCCCCGTAGGTGGCGGGGTGGTGGGGGGCGGGGGGGGGACCTGTAGGGGGGGGGTGGGGGGCCCCGGGGGGGGGGCCCCGTAGGTTCGAGGGTGGTGGGGCCCGGGGGGGGAGGTCCGAGGGGGTCGGGGGGGAGGGCGGTGAGGGGAGCTTAGGTGGTCGAGGGCGGTGGGTCTGGCGGGGGAGCCCTGTAGGTGGTCGAGGGTGGTGGTGCCGGGGGGGAGCCCCGTTAGGTGGGGGGGGAGCCCTGTTGGGGGTCGCGGGTGGTGGGGTCGGCGGGGGGAGCCCTGTAGGTGGTCGAGGGTGGTGGTGCCGGCGGGGGAGCCCGTAGGTGGTCGAGGGCTGGGGGGGGTCGGGGGGGGGGCCCGTAGGTGGTCGCGGGCGGTGGGGCCGGCGGGGGGAGCCCCGTAGGTGGTCGAGGGCGGTGGGTGCGGGCGGGGGGAGCCCCGTAGGTGGTCGAGGGCGGTGGGGTCGCGGGGGGGGCCCCGTAGGTGGTCGAGGGCGGTGGGGCCGGCGGGGGGAGCCCCGTAGGTGGTCGGGGGGTGGTGGGGTCGGGGGGGGGGGCCCGTAGGTGGTCGGGGCGGGTGGGGCCCGGGGGGGGAGCCCGTAGGTGGTCGGGGGCGGTGGGGCCGGCGGGGGAGCCCCGTAAGTGGTCGAGGGCGGTGGGGTTGGCGGGGGAGCCCCGTAAGTGGTCGGGGGGCGGTGGGGCGGCGGGGGGAGCCCCGTAGTGGTCGAGGGCGGTGGGTCTGGCGGGGGGAGCCCCTGTAAGTGGTCGGGGCGGTGGGGCCGGGGGGGGGGAGCCCCCTAAGTGGTCGAGGGCGGTGGGGGCCCGGGGGGGGGGGCCCCGTAGGTGGTCGAGGGCGGTGGGGCCGGCGGGGGAGCCCCGTAAGTGGTCGAGGGCGGTGGGGAAGGCGGGGGAGCCCCGTAAGTGGTCGAGGGCGGTGGGGCCGGCGGGGGGGAGCTCTGTAGGTGGTCGAGGGTGGTGCTGGCGGCGGGGGGAGCCCTGTAGGTGGTCGAGGGTGGTGGTGGCGGGGGGGGGAGCCCTGTAGGTGGAGGTCAGTGGTGACTGGGAGTGGAATGGAGTCAGACACAGGTGAAAAGATGCTTTATGCTGAATCAGCCTGTTATTCACGGTTTCCTTCAAGAGATACAATGTAACGAAGCAGGAGCTCGGTCATTGACTCGTCGGGCTGGTCGTCTCTCCAGGAGGTGGATAGTGGCCGATCAGGTGACCAGTTACTGTTTGCTGCTGTCACCAGATGGGGCGATCTTCATCTCAGTCCCCTTTAAGGAAGACTGGGTTCCTTTCCATGTGATCCAAGCCAGGCCAGTAGCATCCTTCGAGAAGCTATTATGCTCATATTTCCCATTAAGATTGGTGTCATAACAATTGTCGTACCAAAAAGCTCCTTTATAGGTCACAGCACAGTTAGCAGACCTATCACGATCATGGGTGCAAAATTTCATCTTATTATGACTACGGAGAGAATCTCCTACAAATAAAGAAATGAAGCCAAGTGGTTAAAATAGAATGAAAATTAAACAAATAAAAATTTTAATTAAGATAATCCCCCTCCAGACCTCCCTGTCCTCTCCAGACACCTCTATATCCCTCCAAACCCCTTTGTCCTCCTCCAAACTCCTCTGTCCTCCTCCAGACAACTTTATCCTCTTAGACCCCTATATCCTTCCCTCTAATCCTTTCTGTCCCCCTCAAACTTCTCCATCCCCTCCAGACTCCTATATCACCTTTAGACACATATGTCCCTCCCTCCAATTATCTCTGTTACCGCTCTAGACTCCTCTATCCCCTCTAGACTCATGTGGTCTTCCTACTGATTTCTCTTTATATACTCTAGACACCCCTGTTCCTTCTAGACTCCTCTATTCCTCTCCAGACTTTTCTGTCCCCTCCAGACTCTTCTGTCCCCTCCAGACTCCTCTGTCCTCCTCTAGATTCGTCTGTCCCTCCAGATCCCTCTGTCCTCCTCCAGATCCCTCTGTCCCCCTCCAGATCCCTCTGTCCTCCTCCATCCCCTCTGTCCTCTCTCCAGACTCCTCGGGCCCCCTCCAGAGCCCACTGTCCTCCCTCCAGACTCCTCTATCCCCCTCCAGGCCACTCTGTCTCTCCTCCAGACTCTTCTTCATATCCTCTAGAGTCTCTAGAGTTTGTCTTTTCTCTATTTACCCCCCACCTGCCCTTCCTTCTCTTCCACTATCTATCGGGAAGCCTCATATACATTACATAGGGGCGGTTTGGTAACCTTTCCTCTAATGTGTACGGGGTCTTTAGACCTCATCGATGATCTGTCCTGTGTGTATAATATTTACAGCGAGACTACAATGTAACTCTAGGTCATATAGGTTCTGTAGAGATGGGGGGGGAGAGGCCTTTCTTCTTCCACCATATTTCTCTGGTGGTTTTAGGGTTTCTTGTAGTTCCAGAGATATTCAGCATCTTGTCCCCATCTAGTAGCTATAAAAACTGGTTATAGACACCAGGAGCGATGGCCTCCAAGAACCAAGTCTATGGAATGTGCTAGATGGATTCTTCTCTTTAGATAAAGCCATTTTATTGGAAGATGCCATGAAAAAAAGCTTATTACAGGGGGTCCTGCCACTAGGACCCCCAGCAACCACCTGTAATCTGTAGCGCCACCTCAGGGGACATAAGGAACTGCATGGAAGAAATGAAAACCAGTTGATGCTCCATATATGGCATGCACATAGCGAGTCATTGGGTCCTGTTCATGGTCACTGATACTCATGTAGACTGCTATTACTGTGGGACCATGAAAACAATATTCAGACATCTTGTAGGGTTAATTCAGAATCCAACATCTATGGGACCATTCATAAAACAGATAAACCTCTTCACCTACCGGCCGATCTCTTTGGATCTCCCTCCTTGAATCCATCAATGTGCAGTGTGTATCCGTCCTCATCAGGGTTGACGGCCAAAGGTGAGAGGGCAAAGGCGTCATAGGTCACATGGCGGGCGTGATTATCAAAGTCCTCTAGGTCGACGCGCAGACGATACGGCTTCTTCTGGGTCAGGAGGAAGATGTTCTGCAAACCTGAAGGTGAAGAAACCCAACAACGAGCTGTAAGTATCTTCCTCCAATGCAGAGGTCAGTGTGTAAGACGCTGAGGAGGAGCAGAGGTTACCCAGCCAGTATTCTCCAGACGCTTGTCCAAACCCCGACTTATAGTCCTCCCAACCCCGATAGAAGTCCACACTGCCATCAAACCTCTTCTGGAAGACCTGCAAGGACAGGAGCAGTCTCAAGGCTTTCTTTCACAGTTGTACTTAGTCATTTAGGATGGTGGCGAGGTCCAATTTTGAAGGTAACTGGACCCAACTGGTTGGATGGAAGATGTCTACATTTCTTACACAAGATTTAATTGGATTCAATTATTCAAGAATTTTCATGAGTTTCTTCGTTCTGATAACAAGATTACATTTTGACAGAAAGAGGTGAATGGATGGGTCACTACTTGAGGGCAAAAACTACTTAGGAGCAATCTGAAGTAGATCGTTAACCATTGACTATGAAGGTCCTAAATCAGATACCAATATCTGGCCGGCTTATGTATGGATATGAAAGGGACCAACTTCCGATGTCGTTATAGGGCATGCACTCACCGTCCAGGGTCCTCCAGCACTGCTCATATCACAATACACAGGTACTGGAGGAGAGCTGGCTCCACCAGGATAGATCAGGTACACACCGTCCGAGGTCAGACCCTGGGCGGACACATCCGAGCAGTCATGGGGGTGGCAGGAGTCTATGCAGCTGATGACTGGAAGGAGAGGACACAGGATGATGTCAGATGTTCTAATAACTAATAATGACATTGTACATTCAGGTAGAAATAGACACGAGTCGCTCACATCGTTAACCATATAGATACATAAAATACATGGACATTGGCGGCGGCGGTCAGCAGAGAGGATGCTGGGAGGGGGACACTCACTGTTATCTTTGTTTTTATGGCCAATGTCCAAAGCTTGATGGCCGCTCCCCAGAAAGAAGATGAGAATGACGGCAGATCGGAAGCCCCACATCTTCTGACCAACGGAGAGATCAACCTAAAGGAAAGATGGTGGAGGATGTAGAAGCCGTGTGTTACGGTGAACGTCCAGAACCGATGTAGATTAAAATAAGGAATTATTTTTTGAAGATTCGCATTAAAATACAAGCACAGGATGGAAAATGCTGATGCGTTTCGGGTGCGTATGGACCCTCAGCATTGCACAAAGAACATTCACAGTGGAACATCATTCAAACGAAATAACAACCAATGAAATGCTCAGAAATCACACGATGAGATGCATTGATACAAAGAGAAACAAAATCAATGGGAAAACAACAATATTAAAGAACCAGCATTAATGTAGGTAGAATAAGTCATATTTATAGTTCATTCCATCAGGGACACGGCCGACAACCGAATCCACAAAGCTTCCCGATTCCAGAGCCTCTCTGCGGTCACCGCCCCTCTCTGCGGTCACCGCCCCTCTCAGCGGTCACCGCCCCTCTCTGCGGTCACCGCCCCCCTCAGCGGCTTCAGCCCAGATTCTTTTTCAAGATTTTTACCACAGAATAAAATTGGTCACTCTATCTGGTAGCAGGGGCATAACTAGAGAAGTCTGGGCCCCATAGCAAACTTTTGGATGGGGCCTCCTACCTGCCCCACCCTCGCCTGCTTCCCTGACCACAAACATTTGCCAGGACATGCAGTTACGAGATAATACAAGATGCACCACACCTCACCATACATATCACCATCATATTGCTACCAAACAAATCCCACCATACCAAGACCAAGCATAACAAAATCGCTACTACATTTTCACCTTATAATACTGCCAGAAAACAACCACAAATTACTACCACATAGTGACTGAATAATACCCTACACTATTACTGATCAGTATACAAAGACCAATAGTACAGCCATATAGTGACCATATAGTGGTAGACAGCAGTGTACACAGGCTCTGCAGACTGTATATTACCTCCATACAGTGACCACATAGTGGTAGACACCAGTGTACACAGGCTCTGCAGACTGTATATTACCTCCATACAGTGACCATATAGTTGTAGGTACCAGTGTACACAGGCTCTGCAGACTGTATATTTACACCATACAGTGGTAGACACCAGTGTACACAGGCTCTGCAGACTGTATATTACCTCCATACAGTGACCATATAGTGGTAGACACCAGTGTACACAGGCTCTGTAGACTGTATAATACCTCCATACAGTGACCATATAGTGGTAGACATCAGTGTACACAGGCTCTGCAGACTGTATATTACCTCCATACAGTGACCATATAGTGTTAACACCCGTCTACACAAGCTATGCAGACTGTATATTACCTCCATACAGTGACCATATAGGGTTAGGTACCAGTGTACACAGGCTCTGCAGACTGTATATTAACACCTTAAAGTGACCATATAGTGGTAGACACCAGTGTACACAGGCTCTGCAGACTGTATATTACCTCCATACAGTGACCATATAGTGGTAGACACCAGTGTACACAGGCTCTGCAGACTGTATATTACCTCTGTACAGTGATCATATAGTGGTAGGTACCAGTGTACACAGGCTCTGCATACTGTATATTACCTCCATACAGTGACAATATAGTGTTAGGTACCAGTGTACACAGGCTCTGCAGACTGTATATTACCTCCATACATTGACCATATAGTGGTAGAAACCAGTGTACAGGCTCTGTAGACTGTATAATACCTCCATACAGTGACCATATAGTGGTAGACATCAGTGTACACAGGCTCTGCAGACTGTATATTACCTCCATACAGTGACCATATAGTGGTAACACCAGTGTACACATGCTCTGCAGACTGTATATTACCTCCATACAGTGACCATATAGTGGTAGGTACCAGTGTACACAGGCTCTGCAGACTATATATTAACACCTTATAGTGACCATATAGTGGTAGACACCAGTGTACACAGGCTCTGCAGACTGTATATTACCTCCATACAGTGACCATATAGTGGTCAACACTAGTGTACACAGGCTCTGCAGACTGTATATTACCTCTGTACAGTGACCATATACTGGTAGGTACCAGTGTACACAGGCTCTGCAAACTGTATGTTACTCCATACAGTGACCATATAGTGGTAGACACCAGTATACACAGGCTCTGCAGACTGTATATTACCTCCATACAGTGACCATATAGTGGTAGACATCAGTGTACACAGGCTCTGCAGACTGTATATTACCTCCATACAGTGACCATATAGTGGTAGACACCAGTGTACACAGACTCTGCAGACTGTATATTACCTCCATACAGTGACCACATAGTGGTAGACACCAGTGTACACAGGCTCTGCAGACTGTATATTACCTCCATATAGTGACCATATAGTGGTAGTTACCAGTGTACACAGGCTCTGCAGACTGTATATTACCACCATACAGTGACCATATAGTGGTAGACACCAGTGTACACAGACTCTGCAGACATATGAGTGATTACAGTGCAGTTACATCTTCTGACTCACAGGTGACGTTTCTCTACTGAGTCGTTGACTTTCCCTTTTGTTCTGCATCTGGTCCACACCGCCATGATGACTTCTTCCGGCCGCCACTCGTCCCTGCAGATCTGGACACCCATATATTAGAATCCTCACTTTTTCACCACCTCCCTCCCTGCCCCCCCACCTCTGTATATACTTCCTATGGGGGGGTCTAGTTTCCTAGAGGGGAGAAACAGAGGATTCACCCCTGGAGATTGTGTTACCTTTCAGAATCATATAAACAGGTAGACCCCCATTAGATAGGTTGGTAGACCCTAGGTAGGTAGGTTGATAGGCTCCAGGTAGGTAGGCAGTACATAGGCTCCAGGTAGGTAGGCAGTACATCGCCCAGGGTAGGTAGATAGATTGGTCCTAGGTAGGTAGGCAGTAGTTAGGCAGGTCTCAGATAGGTAGATTGGCCCTAGGTAGCCAGTAATTAGGCCCCAGTTAGGTAGGCAGCCCTAAGGTAGGTTGGCTGTCAGTAAGCCCCAGGTAGCTAACTAGGCAGTAGATGGGCCAGAGGTAGCTAGGCTATAGATTGGGCCCACATAGGTAGGTAGGTAAATAGGTTATAGGGGGTCAAAAACAGGCAGGCTTTAGCTAGGCTATATGGGGTTCATTTACACAGGCAGAGTTTGGATAGGCAAGGTTTAGGTAGGCTATAGGGCCCCATATAGGCTGTTAGGGTTTAGGTAGCTATTGGACCCCATATAGATAGGCATGCAGGGTATAGGGGCCATATAGATGGGAAGAAGGGATTTAGGTAGCTATAGGGATCCATATAGACAGGCAGGGTTTAGGTAGGGTTTAGGTAGGCTATAGGGCCCCATATAGGCTGTTAGGGTTTAGGTAGCTATAGGGGCCATATATATATAGACAGGCAGGGCTTAGGGTAGTCTCTAGAGGCCCCATTTAGACAGGCAGGGCTTAGGGTAGTCTATGGGGGCCCATATAGACAGGCAGGGCTTAGGGTAGTCTATAGAGGCCCCATATAGACAGGCAGGGCTTAGGGTAGTCTATAGAGGCCCCATTTAGACAGGCAGGGCTTAGGGTAGTCTATGGGGGCCCATATAGACAGGCAGGGCTTAGGGTAGGCTATAGGAGCCCCATATAAGCAGGCAGGGCTTAGGGTAGTCTATGGGGCCCCATATAGGCAGGCAGGGGGCTTATAGCCCGGGCGTCTGAGGTAGGAAGCGCCGGGCCCCGCAGCTCTGCATCTGCCGGTAGTGAACTGTTATGTTCACGGCGGGGGGGGGCAGGAGCGGAACTACCGGGGTAGTAGACATGTTAGCAGCTGCCCGGTGCCCGGGCCCCCTAAGGTCCCAGGCCCCATGGCAGCTTCTACGTCTGCTACCCCGGTAGTTATGCCCCTGTCTGGTAGTAAATGTAACAAACGATTCCTTATTAGAGGCTTAATTTAGGAATTACTATGTAGCAAATCCGTTCTAGATTCATTAGCTACAATATTACTTGCCCCATCCAACAACCAATTAGAACACTTCCTATGAGAAATTCTTTTTCTTTTTATTGGCTTAATAAGCGTTTGATTCTCACAAATTCAGTGTAGCTTGAATGGTTGACTTAGGATGGTGACTATGGGAATGCAATATCGTGTCGCCTGCAGTATCTTTCCGGAACAAATGTGGTGACCTTTTACCACTTTCCTTTCTCATAGGAAGTGTTCTAAATGGCTGCTGGGTGGGGCAAGTAACATTGTATCTAATGAATCTAGAACTGATTGGCTACATAGTAATTCCTCTAAGGCTATGCTCACACGGCTTAAATTGGGGCGAAATGTGCCCCATAATTACGGTAACCCATAACTCTCATAGAGAACTATGGATTACGCCTCCTCTCCCCGCTCGGACAATACGCGGTGGGGGGAGATAAGCGACATGTCAATGACAGTCTACTGATTGGCGCGACGCCTGAACACCCGGCATAGTTGTGGGGTGTACTGTTTGCCCGCGATTACGCCATGAATCTGCCTATTTTACAGCCAGACCCTGTGTTATGTGACATCTTGGGGCAGGGTTGCAGATTTGTTCCCAAAAGAGGAGATCCTTTGGGGTCCATGCTTTCACCGTGCATGTACAGGGGAGAGGAGAACGTCACCGACACATGGTTATCTATACGGGGCAGTTACATATGTGGACGCACTCGCTGTTCTATCAAATACAGTTATTTCTTTATTTTCATCTAAATCTTTTCCGATCAAAAGTTACATACATTGTTACAGTGATTCCATTGTTTGCACCAAATGCTGTGAGAACCTTGTAGGAGGCACCAGACGTCCCTTGTAAAAAAGAATTGCAGAACATATTCCTGATTCTACTACATTAATCCAAACATTTCTCCATCGTCCATAATGGGGATTTGTCCAGCCAGGGCCGGGACGATGCATAGGCAGAGGTGGGCGATGGCCTTGGGCGCCACCTCTGTCTGTCAGCTGGAGGGCGCATAAACACTGTGACAGTGATCCATCATGATAATGCTGCG
Source organism: Phyllomedusa bahiana (assembly GCA_025379985.1). NCBI lineage: Eukaryota > Metazoa > Chordata > Amphibia > Anura > Hylidae > Phyllomedusa > Phyllomedusa bahiana. The sequence continues at coordinate 26,116 of JAODAL010012894.1, read as the reverse complement.
GCTGCCTGCAGCACAGCACTTCTGTCATTAAGCAGCAGCCACTGTTCTTTTGCAGTCAGTCAGTGGCTGCTGCTGGTAACATTGCCTACAATGCTGGGCCCGCCCCTTCCTCACTGCGCGGCGATGTATTCTGCGGTGCACATTGCCGCTATGTGCCTCTGGACTCTGCCTATCACCTTTTGTTTCTTTGTGCGGGCAGCAGAGGACACCCGGAGAGTCCCCCCCCGCTCCCCCCGTAAGCAGTGACAGGAGTGCAGCTTTCGCCGGCGAAATGCTTTGTGGCGGCTCTGAGGGCGCCCTTTAAGAAAATCGGGGGGGGCGGCCCTGCAAGGGGAAGCGGGGGAGGGAGCAGCGCCTCTGCGGGGGAGGGAGCAGGGCCGCCTCCCCGGGAAGGGAGCAGGCGGCCTCTGCGGGGGGGGGAACAGGCCTTTGGGGAAGCCGTCGCTCATGCCGCTTCCCCCCTTCCCTTTCATGACCCAAACCACTGAGGAAACATGCCCTTATACCTTACTGGGCGAAGCTATCACTACAGAGGGTGGGGAGAAGGTCACTTTCACTCTTCACCTGTGACCCCCAACCTGTCATAAACTGCAGCACAGCATGATGATTAATGATATTGTTATCAGAACACCTCCTTTCCCTGTCCACGTTCAGTTTGACCACCATTCATGCAGGACAGGCCTCTACATGTCTATCTATCTATCTACTATCTATCTATCTATCTATCTATCTATCTACTATCTTCAATTTTCTTTTTATCTATCTCATTTTCTATCTATCTTCATTTTCTTTATCCCCCTTTTCTTTTATCTATTTTATCTTCTTCCTATCTACCTATCTATCTATCTATTTTATTTTCCCTTCTATTCATTATCTATCTTTTATTTTCTTTTTCTATCTACTCATAATCTATCCCATATCTATCCATTATCTATCTTTCCCATCTATCTTCTCCTATCTATATCTATCTATTTCCTCTATCTATCTTTATATCGATCTTATCATCTATCTATCTATCTATCTATCTATATTACCCATCCATACTATCTATCTATCTATCTATCTATCTATCTATTATCTATCTATTTTCTATCCCCATCTATCTATCTTCCCATCTATCTATCCCTACTATCTATCCCTATCTTATATCTTCTATCTATCCTATCTATCTATCTATCTATCTATCTATCTATCTATTATCTATCTATCTCCTATCTATCTATCCTATCATCTATCTCTTATCTATCTATCTTTATCTATCTATCTATCTATCTATCTAAACTATCCTATCTTCCTATCTATTCTAAACTATCCTATCTATCTATCTATCTATCTATCTATCTCCTATCTATCCTACTATCTATCCCTCATCTTCCTTTCCCATCTATCTATCTATCTATCTATCTATCTCCTATCTATCCCATATCTCTCTCTGTCTATATATTTAGCCCTACCATGTAGGTTGTCACCCAGCTTTCCCTTTAAGGCCTCGGTCACACGGCTTTTTTCGCCGCTGATTTGCTGACGGATTGACGATCGTCAATCCATCGGCAAATCAGTCAGAAAAAGTCAACAGCCTATTTTCTATTGATTTCAATAGAAAATACGGCTCGCCGTTCACACGACGCGTAGTTTCCGTGCCGATTGCAGCCGGATTGACGACGGCAATCCGGACAGAAAAACAATTCACATGTCAATTATTTACGGACGGATTCACCACCTACAATGATTGGAGATGGTGAATCCTTCGGGAAATCAGTTACAAATACTTCCCACACTTAGTGAAGCTTATTTGCAACTGATTTTCAACTGATTTCGGAACGGATTTACATTGGCAATCCGATGTAAATACGTTCTGAAATAAGCCGTGTGAACATAGCCTAACAAGTGTAACTGGAAAAAGGCTGCATAGACAGCAAGTAAAATTTCAAAAGGTTGGGTGACGAAGTCTAATGTTGCAGGTATCCAGCTTTCCTAGTGCAACAATATCACTATTACTACTGTAAAACAACAGCCACTCGATGCCTCCCACACAGCCAGCCAGTATCTTCTCTGCTCTGCACTGAAGAGGGACAAAAATCCCGAAACAGTGTTGTCTGCAGATGAGAGATACTGGCTTGGCTAAAAATCCTTTTTGCTTTCTCAAGACTCGGTGGGTCAAAAGCAAATTGAGGATTTGTTACAACCAACAGAGGGCGCTGTGGGCGTCTCAGCCCCTTTCCCATAAGGCCTTACTGTAAAACAAGACATTCTGGAGTGTGGGAAAGCCGAGTAAAAATAATATGGGAAACTGACAGCCCAATTCATTGTAGAACTGTTGTATTTAGTAAGGAGAAATGTATTCAGTAACTATTTTTTTTCCATTATGGTTAGCAGTATTATCACAGTCTAGTGATGTTACCCAAGTACAATACAGTTTTTGTTTTTCCTTGTTTTTGTCCTTTTTCTGTATGATGATGTGAACTAGTTGTCATACTTGCTAACTCTCCCACAAACGGAGACTCTCTCCTGCTCCCCTCGAAGTATTAGGGATTCTTTAAGAAAATCTGCATCAGAGCAGCATCATATGACACTGGTCCGGCGCCACTGATCGCAGGGGTGGCCTCCCACAGTTAGTCCCCCCCCCCTTCAGTCTAAGTTCACATGGTGTCTTGTGCCACGTATCTATGTGCACTGCAAGACACGGGGTGTTCTAGAAGTACGCGCTGATCAAAACGTGTGGGGGGGCGTCGCAACATACGTGCGTGCATGTGCGCAACAGGGTGGGGGCACCATTTGCCTCATGTGCCTAGGGCACCAAAATGGCTTATCCCGGCCCTGTGTCCAGCCTCCGAGTATATGCTGTGGACCGGGCTGAAGCCTCTGAGAGGGGCGGTGATCGCCGAGAGGCTCTGGAATCGGGAAGCTTTGTGGATTTGGTTGTTAGACGGCCATGTCACTGATGGAATGAACTATAAAATGATTTATTCTACCTACAGGCGCATTCTACACTACTAATGCATACAAAAAAAATGGTGCCTGGGCCCCAAAAATTATACATGTTGCCCCAGGTTACTATTTCCAATCCTCCCTGACCCAGAGAACTTACCTGAGACCTTTATTAGTAGGAGACGTTCGCTTCTTCCAGATTCAGAGAAGTGAGAACATGGCCGGTGCCTCGGGCGTTATATATCGCGGTCTCCATGGGTCACATGGGCACAGGAGCCGCTGACCACACAGATATGAGTTCTGCTTTCCCTCCTGTAATGCTGTGTAAGCGACTTCCCGCTCAGGGTTGATGGAGGGGTCAATGCCTTCTTATACATGATACATAGATGTCATAATACCCATGTGACAGCCCCCCCATTACCGTCGCTGTGGTGGGTGACAAGGACCAGGACTGCCGCCACTGCCAGGAGCTCCCACACTATTCTGGTCCTTGACACTATCTATCTAGAGCTTTTGGTTGGCAGCCATAATTCCCAACCGTCCTGGATCCTACGGGACATTCCTTGTTTCCAGGGGTTGTCCCGCTGTCCTGGGTGGGCAGAGGCATGTTCCAGGGATCTTGGGCACAGAGACTGAGGCAGCTGGAGACATTGCCACAACAGGACTGCCAGCCACAAGTGTTATAAGCCTGAGCCTCCGAGCATTGGGCGCCTGTATAGATATGTCCTTGTAACCACCAAGCCTGAAGTACTCCTCTGAGTACAGTGCTCCTGAGTGTACAAGCAATGACTGTGCAAGTATTCCTGCACCATCTCCTAGGTGAGGTGGCTACCATTGCAGTTCACCGGGGTCACCGGGATACCACCACCACCCCAGGGTCACCCCCTGCACCAAAGGGTTCACCCACTAGTCACCACACCCATCTGACCCCTCTTGTGGATGAGTAAGTAATGAATAAAAAGTCTTTGTCATAAACCAACAATTGTGTTAATAACATGGAAAATTATTGTGCTAACGTAGCCAAGTACCGAGCCCAACAGCCCCCACAACCAAGCGCCGAGGTTATGGAGGAGACGTCCGAACAGGTGGTCCCCATCATCTGCCCTGCATCACTAGACTCGACTGATTCTTGGTTGGACGGATTGAGAAAACATGACTTGATGGCAGGAATCAGACACAGGTCTACATGAGGCTTTATACATAATGAGTCAGAGATTCCTTGAAGTGTCACATTCTAACGAAAAAGAAACGTGGTCAAGATCGCGATCTTTACTGCATTTCATATGCCTTAGTTATTGGAGCACCATGATGGTTTGGGGTTGGGGCCCCCCAGTAAAAGATTCTTGGGGCAAACCTGGAGTTTGGTTCTTGGAGCCACCCGTGGAGAGATCTTGGGGTCCATGGGGAGATTTTGGGGGGCCACCAGTGGAGTTGGTTCTTGGAGCCACCAGTGGAGATGATTCTTGGGGTCAACAGTGAGGTGATTCTTGGGGTCCACTCAGCCCCCCCAGATCTGACCTCTCACAACCTCCATATCTGAACCCTCAGCCCCTCCAGATTACCTTCTTCCCTCCTGATTGACCCCCCCGCCTCTCCAAAAACTGACTTCTCAGCCCCCAAAGATCTGAACCCCCTCATCCCTGAGATTGACCTCTCAGCCCCTCCAGATTGCCCTCACAACCTCCAATCTGACCTTACCCCCCCCAAAAGACCTCTCCCCCCCTCCAAACTGACCTCTCAAACCCCCCCGATTGACCCCTCAGCCCTCCATATTTACCTTTTTACCCCCCCAATTACCTCTCACCCCCCCCCCTCTGACCTCTCAGCCCCTCCAGATTTGAACTCTCAGTCCCTCCAGATCTGACCCCTCAGTCCCTCCAGATCTGAAGTCTCAGCCCCTCCAGATCTGACCTCTCACAACCTACAGATCTGACCTCTCAGCCCCTCCATATCTGACCTCTCAGAACCTCCAGATCTGACCTCTCAGCTCCTCCATATCTTATTCCTCAGTTCTTGCAGATCTGACCCCAAGTTCCTCCAGATCTGACCTCTCAGGCCCTCTAGATCTGTCCTCTCAACCCCTCCAGATCTGTCCTCTCAACCCCTCCAGATCTGTCCTCTCAACCCCTCCAGATCTGACCCTTCAGCCCCTCCAGTTCTGACCTCTCAGCTCCTCCAGATCTGACCTCTCAGCTCCTCCAGATCTGACCTCTCAGCCTCTCCGGATCTGACCTCTCAGCATCTCCAGTTCTGACCTCTCAGCTCCTCCAGTTCTGACCCCCCAGCCTCTCCAAATCTGACTTCTCAGCCCCTCCAGACCTGACCCCTACGTCACTGCAGATCTGACCTCTCAGCCCCTCCAGATCTGACCTCTCACAACCTCTAGATCTTACCTCTCAGTCCCTCCAGATCTGACCTCTCAGTCCCTCCTGATATGACCCCTCAGCCTCTCCAAATCTGACTTCTCAGCCCCTCCAGATCTGACCCTTTAGCCCTTCCAGATCTGACCCCTCAGACCCTCCAGATCTGACCCCACAGTCCCTCTAGATCTGTCCTCTCAACCCCTCCAGATCTGACCCCTCAGCTCCTCCATATCTTATTCCTCAGGTCTTGCAGATCTGACCCCAAGTCCCTCCAGATCTGACCTCTCAGGCCCTCCAGATCTGAGCCCTCAACCCCTCCAGATCTGACCACTCAGCCCCTCCAGTTCTGACCTCTCAGCTCCTCCAAATCTGACTTCTCAGCTCCTCCAGATCTGACCCATCAGTCTCTCCAGATCTGACCTCCCAGCCTCTCCGGATTTGACCTTGCTGCTCCTCCAGATCTGACCCATCAGTCTCTCCAGATCTGACCTCTCATCCTCTCCAGATCTGACCTCTCAGCTCCTCCAGATATGACCCAGCAGTCTCTCCAGATCTGACCCATCAGTCCCTCCAGAACTGACCCCTCAGTCTCTCAATATCTGACACCTTATTCCCTCCATATTTGACCCCTCAGCTCCTGCAGATCTGACCCCCTCAGTCCCTCCAGATCTGACCCCTCAGCCCCTCCAGATCTGACCCCTCAGCCCCTCCAGATCTGACCCCTCAGCCCCTCCAGATCTGACCCCTCAGCCCCTCCAGATCTGACCCCTCAGTCCCTCCAGATCTGACCTCTCAGCCCCTCCAGATCTGACCTCTCAGCCCCTCCAGATCTGACCCCTCAGCCCCTCCAGATTTGACCCCTCAGCCCCTCCAGATCTGACCCCTCAGCCCCTCCAGAACTGACCTCTCAGTCCCTTCAGATCTGACCTCTCACCCCCTCCAGATCTGACCCCTCAGCCCCTCCAGATATGACCTCTCAGCCCCTCCAGATCTGACCTCTCAGCCCCTCCAGATATGTCCACTCAGGACCTCCAGATCTGACCTCTCACCCCCTCCAGATCTGACCCCTCAGCCCCTCCAGATATGACCTCTCAGCCCCTCCAGATCTGACCTCTCAGCCCACAAGAACCTCTATCAGGGGATCAATTCCCTCTTCTCTCTTACGTCGCTTTCTTAACTTGGCTACATCTTTACACTTCCTGATTCTTGATCATGTCAAAAGCCAAAAGCGACCTCTTGCCTCATCTCATCGATTCTTCCAAGTTCTTCAGAAGAGCAAGCAGGAAACTGTCAGCAGATTCTATACATAGATGGCACCCACCATTGTCCGCTCTGTCTTCTGAAGCCATTCACATTCATACTAATCCACTATCAGTTCTACACATGAACTTATGGGGCAAGACCAGGACCCGACACCAATCTCTAGGAGGAACTGCCCTAGGTCCTGATTGTCCCCAGGTCCAGGGGGACCTCTTTGTTTCATTCGTACTTCTCTGCCCCCTCTAGATACTCCTGAACCACTCTGTTCCCTTTAGACCCTATTTTCTCCATCAGACTCCTTTGGTCTTTCCAGACTTCTATGTTCTCTCCTCTAGACTCATCCGAGTCCTCTAAACCTCATTGTTTCTTTCAGACTGCTCTTTCCCCTCTTGTCCCCTCCAGACCCATCTATCCAACCCTCCACACTCCTCTGCCCTTCATATACTTTACTGTCCCCTCCAACCCATCTGTCCTCTCCAGACTCCAAGATTCCTCTAGACCTTCCTCCCGACTCCTCTGTACCCCCCAGACTATTCTCTTCTGCAGATCATTCTGTCTCCTTCAGACTCCTCTGTTTCCTCTAGACTCCACTGAGCCCTTCACATCCTTGTGTCCCCTCTAGACTCCTCTTTCACCTCCAGATCCCTTTGTCTCCTCCACAAGCCTCTGTGCTCCTCCAGACCCTACTTACTTCTCAGACTTCTCTGTCTCCTCCAGACTCCTCTGTCCTCCTCCAGAACCCACTTTCTCCTGCAGACCCCTCTTTCTCCTCCAGACCCCTCTGTCCTCCTCCAGACTCCTCTATCCCAATCCAGACCCTTCTTTTTCCTCCAGACCCCTCTTTCTCCTTCAGAACCCTCTGTACCTGCCAGACTCCTCCTCACTTAAAAACCTAAAACGTAACTATTACATATAATTACTAAAATATGATGCTATCACAATGGAAACACAAGACATCACAACATCTCAAGAGCTTCAGCAATATGGAAGGGGTTCATATATTATTCTGTCTAGTATGCATAAACACATATAAAGACTCACATGACCCATTCAGTGACGATCACTGTATTCTTCAGAATCCAATGGATTAATCTTAACAATAACCTCAAGGTAGTGTAAATGGGTCCAGTGGAACAAAACATATGCATACAAGAAAACTACCAAAAGGACCTTACTCAACTAGCGTGAAAACTGTCCAGAAAAGGGCACACCCTCTTCAATGACGACTCGGCTTGACCTTGTAGGGTGAGTGGCCCTTAGGTAAAGCTTAGGGTATCCTTTCCTTGGGCATTTCCTTTCTTAAACAAGTATGTGTTCAAGTACCATCATAAAACTATCAAAATGACCTGACTTGACTAGCGGAAAAACTGCCCAGAAAAGGGCGGCCCCACTTCCACAACGGCTTTCCCTATCACTAAATTACTACTCACTATGAATATACCATTTATGTAATAACAAAAAGTGGCTACAAAAGCACAGAACAATGGAGTAGCCAAAATGGTTAAACATCCAACGCGTTTCCCTGCAAGTAAAAATGGCGGCTCCTCAGGGGAAGCTTCATCCAGGTTTGATGTTTAAAAAAGAAAAACAAAGAAGATAAACGAAAATTCACCTAAGATAGGTTGGGAGCATGAACGGTCAGTGCCTGAGGCATGAATACAGTGATCGTCACTGGACGGGTCACCTGAGTCTGTATATGTGTTTATACACCGCAGACAGAACAATATATGAACCCGCCCCATACAGCAGATGCTCTTGTGCTATCGTGATGTCTTGTGCTTCAATTGTTGTAGCATTGTATTTTAAGAATTACGAGTAAAAGTGACAGTTTAGGTTTTTTTCAGAGATTTTGGGCAACATGTCTGATCGGGATTTACGCCTGTTTTTTGGCGTATTCTGCGCCTCCGGGCCCGAATCGCCTGTCGGACGCGGGGATGCGGTGTTAGGCGCAGCGTTCGCCACTTTCAGCTGCGCCTCGCATGAAGGGGCGGGCAATGGGCGCGGTGTGGGCGCGGGGTAGGCGTTCCGGGGCGGGACGCGGTGCGCTCGAAAACCCCCGAGGCATGTACGATGGCGAGTCAGCAAAGCGAGGCACAGTGCAGCGCTTTTCAGCTCCGACAGGCAGACCGGGTTGATTCTGATCTAAATGCTCCGGCGGAGGCGAAGTGAAGCGAGAACGGAACATGAGAGGAAACATAGAAGATCGCAACAGAAATCTCGGCGCTCAGCTCCGTGCAGCAGGAGTATTATTCCGAAAAAAATCGCCTTTATAAAGGCGGAAAACATTCTCAGAAAAAGAGCTCAAACCTCAAAAATAAAAAATACATTAAAAAAATCACTTTCCTAAACTCTAGAACGGCGCAACATCAGGAATTAGGATATTGGAAATTGCCGGGAAATACAGTAATTCAAATTCTGAAAGCTATTCTCATTGGTCGGCATAAACCAACTAATCAGAATAGGAGCGACGGTGAACCATTAAAACCTATGGAGGAGTATTGACCAATCAGAATAGGAGCGACAGGGACCCATTAAAACCTATGGAGAAATATTGACCAATCAAATTCAAAGGAGGGACAGTTCAAAATACAGTAAAAATGCAGAAAAGAGCTGATTGGCTGAGCTAGCAGGGGCTTGGCTATTCCAGCCAATCAGACGGCGAGCTACTTGTCCCATTGTAGTCTATGGAGTGATCGTGGCAATGAAATCTCCGCTCTCAGCACCGTGCGGCATGGAGTATGAATAAAAAAATCATTTTCATTAAGTGTAAAATTATCTCTGATAAAGAGCTGAGACCTTCTATAAACATACATTAATAAAATCACTAACAACGCGTTTGTCGCCGAGACCGGCGCTACATCGGGAATTGGGATATAGAGAATTGCCGGGAAATACAGTAATTCAAATTCTGTAAGCTCTTCTCATTGGTTGGCATAAACCAGCCAATCAGAATAGGAGCGACAGGGACCCATTAAAACCTATGGAGAAATATTGACCAATCAGAATAGGAGCGACAGGGACCCATTAAAACCTATGGAGAAATATTGACCAATCAGAATAGGAGCGACAGTGTCCCATTAAAACCTATGGAGAACTATTGATCAATCAGAATAGGAGCAACAGGGACCCATTAAAACCTATGGAGAAATATTGACCAATCAGAATAGGAGCGACAGGGACCCATTAAAACCTATGGAGAAATATTGACCAATCAAAATCAAAGGCGGGACAGTTCAAAATACAGTAAAAATGCAGAAAAGAGCTGACTGGTTGAGCTAGCGGTGGCTTGGCTAGCTCAGCCAATCACAGCGCGAGCTACTTCTCCCATTATAGTCTATGGAGAGATCGGCGCACTGAAATCTCGGCGCTGAGCGCCGTGGGGCATGAAGTATGAATAAAAAAATAATTTTTATTAAGTGTAAAACATTATCAGATAAAGAGCAGAACCCTTCTCTAAAAATAAATCAGTTAAAACCCCGGACAACGCGTTTGTCGCCGAGACCGGCGCTACATAGGGAATTGCAATATAGAGAATTGCCGGGAAATACAGTAATTCAAATTGTTTAAGCTCTTCTGATTGGTCGGCATAAACCAGCCAATCAGAATAGGAGCGACATTGACCCATTATAACCAATGGAGGAGTATTGACCAACCAGAATAGGAGCGACAGTGCCCCATTATATCCTATGGAGGCGTATTGACCAATCAGAATAGGAACGACAGGGACCCATTCTAACCTATGGAGAAATATTGACCAATCAAATTCAAAGGCGGGACAGTTCAAAATACAGTAAAAATGCAGAAAAGAGCTGATTGGTTGAGCTAGCGGGGCATGGCTATCCCGGCCAATCAGAGCGCGAGCTACTTTCTCATAGAGTTCTATGGGGAAAAGAAATGCAGAGCGAGCTCTGTTTGTGATTGGCTAACTTAAAAGAGGCGCGGTTATTTGGACCAATGGGAGAGCGAGCGACGCTCTTATGGGTTTTCTAATGCAAGCTGGAATAAAACTGTACATGGCCGAAATTAAATGATAATACTCCCGAAGTTGTCCCGATGTGTATATAAAACGAATGATAATATGGGGGTAACGTAAAAAAAATATTAATTCAATAAATTCATTTTTATTTCTTTATTTTCGTTGCACCCATACTATTGATCCTTGGCTAACGAAAATAAAGAAATAAAAATGATTTTATTGAATTAATATTTTTTTTCTTTACCCCCATATTATTATTCATTTTATATACATATCGGGACAACTTCGGCAGTATTATCATTTAATTTCGGCCATGTACAGTTTTATTCCAGATTGCATTAGAAAACCCATAAGAGCGTCGCTCGCTCTCCCATTGGTCCAAATAACCGCGCCTCTTTTAAGTTAGCCAATCACAAACAGAGCTCGCTCTGCTTTCTTTTCCCATAGAACTCTATAAGAAAGTAGCTCGCACTCTGATTGGCCGGGATAGCCAAGCCCCCGCTAGCTCAACCAATCAGCTCATTTCTGCATTTTTACTGTATTTTGAACTGTCCCGCCTTTGAATTTGATTGGTCAATAGTTCTCCATAGGTTTTAATGGGTCTCTGTTGCTCCTATTCTGATTGGCTGGGATAGCCAAGCCCCGCTAGCTCAACCAATCAGCTCTTTTCTGCATTTTTACTGTATTTTGAACTGTCCCGCCTTTGAATTTGATTGGTCAATATTTCTCCATAGGTTTTAATGGGTCTCTGTCGCTCCTATTCTGATTGGCTGGTTTCTGCCGACCAATGAGAAGCGCTTACAGAATTTGAATTACTGTATTTCCCGGCAATTTTCAATATCCAAATTCCCGATATTGCGCCATTCTAGATTTTTGGAAAGTGATTTTATTTGTGTATTTTTTTGTAGGTTTGAGTTCTTTTTCTGATAATGTTTGACGCCTTTATAAAGGCGATTTTTTAATTCATACTCCGCATGGACATCCTGAATGATATCTCGCTGTTTTCCAGCCTGTCTCGAATCGGAATACATGTTCGGCGCAGTCCCGCACAGTGCCTAAGTCCCGCGCTGCACCCCACACACTGGCGAGGTGCGGGGAACTTTTCCCCGCATGTATGAGCGCACCTCCTCGGACGGTGAATATGAGGCGCAGTCCCGCACTGCGCCTCGGTCCCCGCACTGCGCCCCACACACTGGCGAGGCACAGCGGACTTTACACCGCATGTATGATCGCACTACCTCCGGCGGCGAATCTTAGGCGCAGTCCCGCACTGCTCCTAAGTCCCGCACTGCGCCTCAAACACTGGCGAGACGCGGCGGACTTTACACCACATGTATGAGTGCACCTCGGCGCCGACATACATGAGGCGCAAATTCCGCCGGAAAACTAGCGGAAACGTGCACTCCGACGCGGCGAGCTTCATACATGTCGCCCTTTGTTTTTGTTATACTAATCAGTGCAATGGGGTAATGTGTGATCTCTGAGCGGCTCTATAGGATTTGTTCATGTTTCTTTATATTGCGGGTTGGCAAGTAGAGGATTTAGACATTGTTTTTTTGTCTTACTGAAGGTCCTATATACCTGTTCCTGCTTACTATTTGATATAGGGACAACTAGCTAAAGCCTACGAGTTTATGTGAGGTCGCCCTTATCGGTTCAGTTACTCCGCTAAGGGCCTTGTAGGGTGAGTGCCCACTAGGGAAGCTTAGGGTATCCTTTCCTTGGGCATTCCCTTTCTTAAACAAGTATATGTTCAAGTACTATCAGTCCCTTGGTTCTTTGTCTAATGTCTTGGTCTGAAATTCTCTTTTAGTTATGATACTTGATTAAAAGTTAAGTTTTTTGCTAGTTGGACCCAATTTGTGATTTTGTGGGATTGTTTATATTAGTCCTTGGCTGTGTGGATCCATTTCTTTGGACCGTCTACTAAAACAGTGTACCAGCAGGTGCTCCTACTATTCTGAGGCTTGTGAATTGGGGGACTCAAAGCTGAGGTGTGTTTTCCTGTAGAAGAGTGAAGAAATCAGGCGATACCTTTTAGAGGCTAACTGAGTATATTTGATGGTGAGCTTTCGAGAGTACTAGCTCCCTTCTTCAGACATGTACTCTCGACAGCTCACCATCAAATATACTGTTAGCCTCTAAAAGGTATCGCCTCATTTCTTCACTCTTCTACTACTTTCTATGGCTATATACGGTACAACATTATGCTACTAGCAACTTGTGCTTTCCTGGTCACATCTACTTTGTTCCAGTGAATAATGGATAAAAATTGAAAATCTGCAAAATATTTTTTAACTATATAAATAGTAAAAAGATTAAAACAGAAAAGGTTGGCCCTTTGAGAAGTAGTGAGGGAGGTGTTGTAGAGGGCGATGAGGAAAAAGCAAAACTATTAAACCATTTTTTCTCCACTTTATTTACTGAGGAAAATGACCTTCCTATTGATGAGCAGAGGGATGAGGTAAAGTCCACCTTAAATGTTGCCTCTCAAACCCTAGAAGAAGTGCAGCTCCATCTTAAGAAGATTAAAATAGGCAATCGACAGTAAAGGGATTCTTTACTATAAGAGCTGTGAGACTGTGGAGCTCTCTGCCAGAGGAATTTGTCATTTTGAATTCACTAACAGAGTTCAAAAAGGGTCTGGTAAGATTTCTAGGTGTAATAATATAACAAGTTATAGTGACCGGGATTCTGGAGAAGGGTCTGGAGACATTTCTAGATGTAATAATATAACAGGTTATAGTGACCAGGATTCTGGAGCAGGGCCGGATACTTTCTCTAGTGTAATAATATAACAAGTTTTAGTGACCGGGATTCGGGAGAAGGCCCTGGATAAAATTTTTAGATGTAATAATATAACAAGTTATAGCGACCGGGATTTCTGGAGAAGGGTTCTGGAGACATTTTCTATAATATAAACAAGTTTATAGTGACCAGGATTCTGGAGAAGGGTCTGGATACATTTCTAGATGTAATAATAAAACAAATTTATAGTGACGGGATTCTGGAGAAGGGGCTGGATTACATTTCTAGATTAATAATATAAACAAGTTATAGTGCCCCGGGATTCGGGAGAAGGGTCTGGATACTTTCTAGATGTAATAATATAACAAGTTTTTTTAGTGACCAGGATTCTAGAGAAGGGTCTGGAGACTTTTAGATTAATAATATAACAAGTTATAGTGACCGGGATTCTGGAGAAAGGGTCTGGATACATTTCTAGATGTAATAATATAACAAGTTTATGTGACCGGGATTCTGGAGAAGGGTCTGGATACATTTCTGGATGTAATAATATAACAAGTTATAGTGACCAGGATTCGGAGAAGGGTCTGGAGACATTTCTAGATGTAATAATATAACAAGTTATAGTGACCGGGATTCTGGGAAGGGTCCTGGATACATTTCTAGATGTAATAATATAACAGGTTATAGTGACCGGGATTCTGGAGAAGGGTCTGGATACATTTCTAGATGTAATAATATAGTTACATAGTTAGTACGGTTGAAAGAAGACACTTGTCCATCAAGTTCAACCAAGGGTGGGGAAAATGTGGGTGATGGGGAGAGAGACAAGGCATTAAGCCAACTCCCCACGGGTTAATCCCCTGGAAATACAAGGCAAGAACCAATCTGCTCCAGTGGAGTCCATATCTCCGACCCCAGACCCTCCACCAGCCAGATCCGAATTTTAAAATGGTTTACATACGCCTTTTATATTCTTTAGTTCCAGGTAGGTATCTAAGTCTTTTGAAACCCTCACCTGTTCCTGCTGTGACCAGCTCCTCGGGCGGCTATTCCACAAGATTTATAGTTCCTTACAGTGAAGAAGGCTCTTCTCCTTGGAGATTGAATCCTTTTTTCTCTAGTCGAAGGGGAAATGTCCCCTTGTCTTTTGGGGGGGATCTTTTACATGAAATAATTTTTTCCCATACTTTTTGTAGGGCCCATTTATATTTGTATATAAATTAATCATGTCCCCCCGAACCCGTCTTTTCTAAAGACAAAATTAAGTTCAATTTTTACTAACCTCTCCTCATAACTAAGATGCTCCTTTCCCCTTATAGTTTGGTTGCTCGTCTTTGCACTCTCTTTAGCTCCATTACATCTCTTCTTTTAAACTGGGGCCCAGAAACCCCAGCAAATTATTCCAAGTGAGGTCGCCCAATGCTTTGTACAGCGGTAGAATTACATCCTTGTCCGCGGGGTCCAGGCCTCTTTTAATACACGCCAATATCTTTACTTCCCTTAGAGGCCCAGCTGATTGACACTGCATGCTGTTCTGTAGCCTAATGATCTACAAAAAACCCAGATCTTTCTCAACAAGCGATTCTCCCCTAAAAATATATGTTGCTGCAGATTATTTCTACCCAGATGCAGACCTTACATTTATCCCCCATTGAACCCATTTTCCAAGTGGATGCCAAGCATCAGTGTGTCCCGGTTGCTTGCAATTTATGAGCATCTTCCATAGATTGCACTACCCGGCATAACAAGTTATAGTGACCAGGATTCTGGAGAAGGGTCTGGATACATTTCTAGATGTAATATTATAACAAGTTATAGTGACCAGGATTCTGGAGGAAGGGTCCGGTCATTTTCTATATGTAATAATAGAAAATTTATAGTGACCGGGATTCTGGAGAAGGGTCTGGATACATTTATAGATGTAATAATTTGAACAAGTTATAGTGACCGGGATTCTGGAGAAGGGGTCTGGTTACATTTCTCAGATGTTTTATTAATAGAACAAGTTATAGTGACCAGGGATTCTGGAGAAGGGTCTGGATTTCATTTCTAGATGTAATATTATAAAAAAATTTTTAGTGACCACGGATTCTGGAGAAGGGTCGGATACAATTCTATATGTAATAATAGAACAAGTTATAGTGACCCGGGGTTCTGGAGAAGGGTCTGGATACATTTTCTAGATTGTAATAATATAGAACAAGTTATAGTGACCGGGATTTGGAGAAGGGTCTGGATTTTCATTTCTAGATGTAATAATAGAACAAGTTATAGTGACCAGGATTCTGGAGACGGGTCTGGATACATTTCTAGATGTAATCATATAACAAGTTATAGTGACCAGGATTCTGGATAAGGGTCGCTGATCCGGAGATTTATTCTGATGCCAGATTGGAGTCCGGAAGGACAATTGGTTTCTACCTTATGGGGTATTTTGTCTTCCTCTGGATCAACACTATAGGGCAATAGGCTGAGTTGGATGTATGTTTTTTTCTTACAAACTGTGTAACTACTGTATGTGAATTGACAAGTAGTTTTTCTCTTCTGTGGAGTTCGGCTTTCGGCACGAAAGTTATTGTATTTCAGCAAATTGGACTTTTATGGGCGCGGCGATTACAATTATTTATAACTTTTTTTGTAATATTGCAAAAGGAGGATGTTTTGAACGTTTAAAATTTTTTAGACTTTTTAACATTTTTTTTTTACTTACCCAAACTGTCCTCCTTGACTGCTCAGGGGCGTGATCGCTTGTACACCATTCTGCATTATATACAGATTTCAAGCCGTGAGTGTGTACAGTGGAACAGTCATGGTGGAGTTAGTAAAATATTTCATGCATAGGCCCCTTACAACAGATCTATCAGAACCGAGGACCAAGACAAAGAATGTGGATATCTGAGTAATCAGTTGATCGGTGGCTTTAGAGGCCCCACCCCTGCGGAGCGCATTTCAGAAACCTTACTCTTTTCTTAAATATTTTTAGGGAAATTTCAGCCCGTTGTATCTTTTATCAGGAAAGTATTTATAACATCTAAAAACAATGTACTGACTTCTGCAGGAGAGAGTAGTGGGCATGCTCTGGGACAGGGTAACTGTGCAGGTCGGCGGAGGGGGACTGGATTTTTTCCTGAGTGTTATGAGCAATGTATGATTGGTGCAGAGGTCAGTGAGCAAAGAGAATAAGGAGGAGACATGTGCCATCACCTATTGACATCTATGGGAGAGTGTAGTGGTCATGCTCCATGACTTGTGCAGAGGTCAGAGTGCAAGTAGGGAAGAACTTGTATGGAAGAACCCTGCTGTGACTGCGCGTCACCCACCCTAAAGACGCCCACCAGGTCCTGGGACTCCTGTTTGATCCTGAGCTGCTAATGAGTAAAGTGGACATGTTTCATTGTGTTATGGTTTTCTGTGCGGGTTGGCGTCATGGCGGCCAGGAAGCCTGTCCTGATTGACCATGGTTGAGGCCGGTGGGGTCGGCAGGGGGGCCCTGTAGGTGGTCGAGGGAGGTGGGGTCGGCGGGGGAGCCCTGTAGGTGGTCGAGGCGGGTGGGGTCGGCGGGGGGGCCCTGTAGGTGGTCGAGGGTGGTGGGGTCGGTGAGGGGAGACCTGTAGGTGGTCGAGGGTGGTGGGGTCGGTGAGGGGAGACCTGTAGGTGGTCGAGGGTGGTGGTGCTGGAGGAGGGAGCCCTGTAGGTGGTCGAGGGCGGTGGGGCCGGCGGGGGGAGCCCTGTAGGTGGTCGAGGGCGGTGGGGCCGGCGGGGGGAGCCCCGTAGGTGGTCGAGGGCGGTGGGGCCGGCGGGGGAGCCCTGTAGGTGGTCGAGGGTGGTGGGGCCGGCGGGGGGGAGCCCTGTAGGTGGTCGAGGGTGGTGGTGCTGGCGGCGGGGGGAGCCCTGTAGGTGGAGGTAAGTGGTGACTGGGAGTGGAATGGAATCAGACACAGGTGAAGTGATGCTTTATGCTGAATCAGCCTTTTATTCACGGTTTCCTTCAAGTGTTACACTGTAACGAAGCAGGAGCTCGGTCACTGACTCGTTGGTCTGGC
Organism: Phyllomedusa bahiana; assembly: GCA_025379985.1. Lineage (NCBI taxonomy): Eukaryota > Metazoa > Chordata > Amphibia > Anura > Hylidae > Phyllomedusa > Phyllomedusa bahiana. Next base: position 8,795 of record JAODAL010012894.1, on the reverse strand, counting down.
CGTCTCTCCTGGGGGTGGATTGTGGCCGATCAGGTGACCATTTACTGTTTGCTGCTGTCACCAGATGAGGCGATCTTCATCTCGGTCCTCATAAAGGAATAATAGGCTCCTTTCCATTTGAACCAAGCCAGGCCGGTAGAATTCTTTGACTCGCTGGTTTGCTCGTATTTCCCATTAGGATTGGCGTCATAACAACTATTGTACCAAAAAGCTCCATGATAGCGCACTGCACAGTTAGGAGACCTATCGCGATCATGGGTGGAAAATTTCCTCTTATTATGAACACGGAGAGAATCTCCTACAAATAAAAAAAGGTGAAGCCAAGAGGTTAACATCAAAAGGAAAATAAAATGTTAAATTAAGATAATTCTTCTCCAGACCTGCCTGTGCTCTCCAGACTCTCCTATATCCCTCCAAACCCCTGTGTTGTCCTCCAGACTCCTCTGTCCCTCTCCACACCACTGTCTTCTCCAGAGTCCTCTATCCCTCTCCAGACCCCTCTGTCTTCTCCAGACCCTTCTGTCTTCTCTAGACTCCTCTGTCTTCTCTAGACTCCTATGTCTTCTCCAGACCCCTCTGTCTTCTCCAGACCCCTCTGTCTCCTCCAGACTCCTCTGTCTTCTCCAGACTCCTCTGTCTTCTCCATACCCCTCTGTCTTCTCCAGACCCCTCTGTCTTCTCCAGACCCCTCTGTCTTCTCCAGACTCCTCTGTCTTCTCCAGACTCCTCTATCCCTCTCCAGACTCCTCTGTCTCCTCCAGAATCCTGTCTTCTCCAGACTCCTCTGTCCCTTACAAACTCCTCTGTCTTTCTTCAGACCTCTCTGTCCCCCTCTTGACACCTTTGTCCCCTGCAGACCTATATTTTCCCTCAAGACTCCTTCAGGCTCTCATGTCTCCTCCATACAACTTTGTTCCCTCTAGACTCCTCTGTCATTTGCTCCAGACCAATCTGCCCACTCCAGACTCTCCCACATCCCTCTAAACCTCTGTGTCTTCCTCCGGAATCATCTATCCCCTTTAGTCCCGTATGTCCCTCCTTCCAATCCCCTCTGTTCCCACTCTAAACTCCTCTATCCCCTTCAGACTCCCCTGCCTTTTCTACAGACTTACCCCTATTCCTTCTAGACTCCTCCAGATCCGTCTGCTCCGTCCAGACCCTCCAATCCTCTTTATTCCCCTCCAGACCCCTCTATCCCACTCCAGACTTCTCTGTCCCCTCCATAACCCTCTGTCCCCCTCCAGATCCCTCTGTCCCCTCGTGATTCCTCTATCCCTTTCCAGACTTCTCTTTCCCTCCAGTTCCCTTCAGAACCCTCTGTCTTCTCCAGGCAACTTTGTCCCCTCTGGACTCCTCCATCATTTGCTCTACACCCATCTGTCCTCTCCAGACTCCCCAATATCCTTCCAAACCTCTGTGTCCGCCTCCAAACTCCTCTGTGCCCCCCAGACCCATCTGTCTCTCCTCCGGACTCTTCTTTATGTCCTCTAGTCCCTCTAGAGTTTAGGCTTTTCTCCATTTTAGCTTGATCACCTTTCCTCTAATGTGTACGAGGTCTTTAGACCTCATCGATGATCTGTCCTGTGTGTATAATATTCACAGCGAGACTACAATGTAACTCTAGGTCATATAGGTTCTGTATAGATGGGGAGAGAGGCCTTTCTTCTACCACATATTTCTCTGATGGTTTTAGGGTTTCTTGTTGTTCCCCATATATTCAGCATCTTGTCCCCATCTAGTAGCTATAAAAACTGGTTATAGACACCAGGAGCGATGGCCTCCAAGAACCAAGTCTATGGAATGTGCTAGAGGGATTCTTCTCTTTAGACAAACCCATTTTATTGGAAGATACCCTGAAAATAAGCTTATCACAGGGTGTCCTGACACTGGGATCCCCAGCAATCGTCTGTAATCTGTAGCGCCACCTCAGGGGACATAAGGAACTGCATTAAAACCAGTTGACTCTCCATATATGGCATGGCATGGTTATTGGGTCCTGTTCATGGTCACTGATACTCATGTAGACTGGAATTAAAATGGGACCATAAAAATAATATTCTGACATCTAATAGGATTAAATCAGAATCCAACATCTATGGAACCATTTATTAAACAGATAAACCTCTTCACCTACCGGCCGGTCTCTTTGGATCTCCCTCCTTGAATCCATCAATGTGCAGTGTGTACCCGTCCTCATCAGGGTTGACAGCCAAAGGTGAGAGGGTGAAGGAGTTGTAGGTGACATGGCGGGTGTCATTATCAAAGTCCTTCAGGTCGACGCGCAGACGATACGGCTTCTTCTGGGTCAGGAGATAAATGTTCTGCAAACCTGAAAACAAGAAGGAAAGGAAAGAAAACAACGAGCTGTAAGAATCTTCCTCCAATACAGAGAGGTCAGTGTGTAAGACTCTGAGGAGGAGCAGAGGTTACCCAGCCAGTATTCTCCAGACGCTCGGCCAAACCCCGACTTATAGTCCTCCCAACCCCGATAGAAGTCCACACTGCCATCAAACCTCTTCTGGAAGACCTGCAAGGAGAGGAGCAGTCTCAGGGCTTTCTGTCACAGTTGTACTTAGTAATTTAGGATGGTGGTGAGGTCCAATTTTAAAGGCGACTGGACCCAACAGGTTGGATGGAAGATGTCTACATTTCTTACACAAGATCCAACTGGATTACATTTTTCAAAAATTTTCTGGAGTAAACCATTGACCATTGTCCATTGACCATTAAGGTCTTAAAGCAAATACAAATGTTTGGCCGGTTTATATATGGACATGAAAGGGACCAACTTCAGATGTCGGTATAGGACAGGCACTCACCGTCCATGGTCCTCCAGCGCTGCTCATGTCACAATACACAGGTACTGGAGGAGAGCTGGCTCCACCAGGATAGATCAGGTACACACCGTCCGAGGTCAGACCCTGGGCGGACACATCCGAGCAGTCATGGGGGTGGCAGGAGTCTATGCAGCTGATGACTGGGAGGAGAGGACACAAGCTGATGTCTAATATTCTAATAACTCAAAACAACATTGTACATTCAGGTAGAAATAAACACAAGTCGTTCACGTTAACCCTATAGATACATAAAATACATGGACATTGATGGCAGCGGTCAGCAGAGAGGATGCTGGGAGGTGGACACTCACTGTTATCTTTGTTTTTATGACCAATGTCCAAAGCTTGATGACTGATTCCCAGGAAGAAGACAAGAGTAACCACAGTCCAGAAGCCCCACATCTTCTGACCAATGAAGTGATCAACCTAAAGGAAAGATGGTGAAGGTTGTAAATCTCATAGCGTTGGAAAGCTAAAGACTCATCAGGCAGGTAAAAGTGTTGTGGGGTTAATATCCGAGACAGGGTCAACAGACACCGAAATGTCCAAATCAGGCAGATTTACTTAAAGCGAAGCCCAAATGAAAAGCAGCTCATCTTCAGCAGAAGGCAGAAGGCATGAAATAAATATGGCCTCTCTTCAGGAGAATTGAAACAAGTTATTCTCACCAGACCGTTCACCAACTTCTCTGTCCAGACACCAGGAAACAACAGAGGACCTCTAGACTCTAGAAGCACACTTCAGCCTGGTAACCATACCCCAGCTTACCTAAGCCTCCTGGCTTATATAGGCCAAGCAAAACCTGGCAAGGACACATGGGAGTAGTCAGCACTTAGACTAGTACAGTAAACAGCCGGCCCGGATTTGCTGCTAGGAAGCAGCTATAATAATATTAACAAAGCATCAGTAACCTATGGTTACTAACAACAGATTACTGGCTTACTCCACCAAGGCCAGGCTCCTCAGTGATACATATTGGCCATCAGTCACGGCACCTTATACCTTCTCACAGTATTTAGGCTGACTTTGATGTTAAACTAAATGTCACACTGTTCAACTAAACAAGCCCCCTGTACATTAATGGTTGCTGGCTGACATACTGCTTAATGTGCCGACCGGTGATAATAACTTGTTACCACAAACTGACTGGGGAAAAGAACAAGTGAGCTGCCTAAAATTGATCCAAGAAATTACCAGCCAAACACCCCAAGAGGCTCCACAAAAACCAATGGATGACTATAATGTCAAAGCTGAGGCCAAACCACTGGGTGTGGGAGATGACGTATGGTTATGGGAACAACACAGGTCAAGCAAACTGGAAAATAAATGGGAGTTTGTGCCCCATGAGACCAGAGCAATGCCAACTGCTGAAACATATCAAATAAAGGAACAGGGGGAAGATAACCCAAAAATCTTCCACCTGAACTTGGGGAAGAAAGTCCTACGTCTCCAGAGAATGTTACTGAAAATGTTCCAATGGGAGCTGTGTTACTAGAAATGGACCCAAAATTGTTTTTCGCCCCTAGAATGGTTGATGGTACCAAAATGTCTCTACCTGTATCTAATGTCCCAGAGCTTTTTAGTTCCATCACTGAAGGCACCACTGATGATGTTTCTGATCCGGTGATCGACACAGAACCCAGGAGATCAGAAAAAGTAACCAAGGGGATCAAACTACCAAATCTCAGAATTAAGTGTCTATCAATGGTTTGTGCCCTATGGCTTGGAATCACCTTTATACAAAATGTCTTCAGAGGAGATGTACTAGAACCTCTTCCTGATATTTGATGGAAGTTTACATTATGATTGGGAAGGGGGTTCACACAAATTGCCATCTATACTCACTGCACCCCTGGATATATTCCTTAAGGGGTGTAGCTTCCAATATGAGGTCTATTTTAGGGGTGTTTATTGAATTTTAGCACCTTAGGGCGTCCGCAAACCTGAAATAGCGTGTACAAAATATTGTAATGAAAATAAGACCCAAAAACTAAAACTTAACTTTTCTTATATTTAAGACATCACAACAGCTCAAGAGCTTCATGGGACGGGTTCATATATTATTCTGTCTAGTATGCATAAATACATACAAAGACTCTCGTGACCCAGTCAGTGATGATCACTGTATACTTCAGAATCCAATGGATCAATCTGTATCCGAAGGTAGTGTAAATGGGTCTATCGTAACAAAACATATGCATGCAAAAAAACCTACCAAAAGGACCTCCCTTGACTGGTGGCAAAACTGCCCAGAAAAGGGTGGCCCCACTTCCATGCCGGATGTTCCTAATACTAAATTAATAGTCACTATGGATATACATGTTATGTAATTACCAAAAGTGGCTACAAAAGGACAGAACAATGGAGCAGCCAAAATAGGTAAATACCCAATGCGTTTCCCTGTAATTAAAAATGGCGGCTCCTCAGGGGAAGCTTCAACTAGGTTTAATGTTCAAAAAGGAAAACCAAAGGAGATAAGCACTCTATGGAAAAATCAACCTAAAGGTAAGTTGGGAGCATGACAGGTCAGTGCCTGAGGCATGAATACAGTGATGGTCACTGAACGGGTCACGTGAGTCTGTATATATAGTTATACACACCAGACAGAACAATATACATACCTGGCCCATACAGCAGATGCTCTTGTACTATCGTGACGTCTTGTGCTTCAGTTGTTGTAGCATTGTATTTAAGGAATTATTAGTAATAGTTACGTGTTAAGTTTTTTTCACTGATTTTGTTTTTGTGATACAAATGAGTACATTGGGGTAATGTGTGATCTCTGAGCGGCTCTATAGGATTTGTTCATGTTAGTTTATCTTGTCGGTTGGCAAGTAGAGGATTTACACATTGCTCTTTGTCTTACTGAAGATCTTATATACCTGTTCCTGTATATGTTCCTGGTTACTATTTGATCTAATGACAACTAGCTAGGGCCTAAGAGTTTTTGTGGGGTCGCTCGTATCAGGGCGGTTACTCCACTAAGGTCCTTGTAGGTTCAGTGGACACTAGGGAAAGCTTAGGGTATCCTTTCCTTTGGCATTCCCTTTCTTAAACAAGTATATGTTCAAGTACTATCAGTCCCTTGGTTCTTTGTCTAATGTCTTGGTCTGAAATTCGCTTTTAGTTATGATATTTGATTAAAAGTTATGTTTTATGCGGCTTGGACCCTATTTTGGATTTTGTGGGATTGATTATATTAGTCCTTGGTCTTGTGGATCCATTTCTTTGGACCTTCTACTAAGACAGTGTACCAGTAGGTGCTCCTCCATTTCTGAGGCTTGAGAATTGAGACAATCAATACTGAGTTGTGTTTTCCTGGTCACATCTACTTTGTTCCAGTGAATAATGGATAAAAATTGAAAATCTGCAAAATATTTTTAACTATATAAATAGTAAAAAAGATTAAAACGGAAAATTTGGCCCTTTGAGAAGTAGTGAGGGAGATGTTGTAGAGGGCAATGAGGAGAAAGCAAAGCTATTAAACCATTTTTTCTCCACTTTATTTACTGACGAAAATTACCTTCCTCTTGATGAGCAGAGGAATGATGAAAACTCCACCTTAAATGTTTCTTGTCTAACCCAGGAAGAAGTGCAGCTCCACCTTAAGAAGATTAAAATAGGCAATAGATAGTAAAGGGATTCTTTACTATAACAGCAGTGAGACTGCGGAACTCTCTGCCAGAGGAACTTGCCATGGTGAATTCACTAAGGGTTCAAAAAGTGTCTGGATGCATTTCTGGATATAATAATATAACAAGTTATAGTGACCGGGATTCTGGAGAAGGGTCTGGATACATTTCTAGATGTAATAATATAACAATTTATAGTGACCGGGATTCTGGAGAAGTGTCTGGATACATTTCAAAGATGTAATAATATAACAAGTTATAGTGACCAGGATTCTGGAAAAGGGGTCTGGATACATTTCTAGATGTAATTTTATAACAAGTTATAGTGACCAGGATTCTGGAGAAGGGTCTGGATACATTTCTAGATGTAATAATATAACAAGTTATAGTGACCGGGATTCTGGAGAAGGGTCTGCATACATTTCTAGATGTTATCATATAACAAGTTATAGTGACAGGGATTCTGGAGAAGGGTCTGGATACATTTCTAGATGTAATAATATAACAAGTTATAGTGACTGGGATTCTGGAGAAGGGTCTGGATACATTTCTAGATGTAATAATAGAACAAGTTATAGTGACACGGATTCTGGAGAAGGGTCTGGATACATTTCTAGATGTAATATAACAAGTTATAGTGACCGGGATTCTGGAGAAGAGTCGCTAATCCAGGGATTTATTCTGATGTCAGATTGAGAAGGATATTTTCCCCTAAATTGAGGACAATTGGCTTCTACCTTTAGGGGTTTTGGACTTCCTCTGGATCAACACTATAGGGCAATAGGCTGAGTTGGATGTATGTTTTTTTTTTCTTACAAAAACTGTGTAACTACTGTATGTGAATTGACCAATAGTCTTTCTCTTCTGTGGAGTTCAGCCTTTAGTACGAAAGATGTTATATTTCAGCAAATCAGACATTTATGGCCGCGGTGATACCAATTATTTAGACTTTTTTTTTTTAAAATTGCAAAAGGGGGATGTTTTGAACTTTTAATATTTTTAGACTTTTTTAGTTTTTTTTTTTTTTTACTTACACAAACATTCCTTCTTGGATTCTTAACTTCTTAGGGGCATGATCGCTTGTACACCGTTCCTCATTGTATACAGAGGTCAGACCGTGAGGGAATACAATGGAACTGTCATGGGGTTTTAAAAAATATTTTCATTATGGGCCCCCTTACAAAGATCTTCAGAAAGGGCCCAAGACAAAGAAGTGGATATCGGGTTTAATCGTGATCGGTGGCTTTAGAGGCCCACCCCTGCGGAGCCATTTCAGAAACCTTACTTTTTTCTTAAAATTTTTTAGGGAAATTTCAGCCCTTTGTATTTTTTTATAGGAAAGTATTTAAAAATAAAAAAAAAAAATGTATAACTTCTGCGCGAGTGTAGGGGGCATGCTTATGACTTGTGCAGGTGGGGGGAAAAACTTGTGTGAGAGAATCCCACTGTGACTCCCGGTCACCCCCCAAAAGACGCCCACCAGGCCGGGCTTCCTCCGTTTTGACCCTGGTTGAATAAGTAAGGGACATGTTTCACTGTGTTATGGTTTTCTATGCGGTTTGGCAACATGGCGGTCAGGAAATCTGTACTGTCTGGCTATGGCGGCCGTAGGTGGTCGAGGGTGGTGGGGCCAGTGGGGGAGCCCGTAGGTGGTCGAGGGTGGTGGGGCCGTTGGGGGGAGACCTGTAGGTGGTCGGGGGTGATGGGGCAGACGGGGGGAGCCCTGTAGGTGGAGGTAAGTGGTGACTGGGAGTGGAATGGAATCAACACGGTGAAGTGATGCTTTTTGCTGAATCACCTTTTTTTCCGGTTTCCCTTTAAATGTTACACTGTAACGAAGCAGGAGCCGGGCTTGGGCTCGCGGTCTGGTGTCTCTCCTGGGGTGGGTTGGGCCGATAGGGTGACCAGTTACTGTTTGCTCCCTGTTACCAGTTGGGGCATCTTATCTCATCCCCTTTAAGGGGAAAACTGGGTTTCCCTTTTCCGTGATCCAAAACCCGGCCAGTTGCATCCTTTGAAACTATTATGTCATATTTCCCCCTTTAAAATTGGTGTCAACAATTGTCGTACCCCAAAAACTCCTTTATAGGGACAGACAGTTACAGACCTATCACGTCAGGGGGGCAAAATTTTTCTTTTTTTGACTACGGGGAGAATCTCCTACAAAAAAAGAAATAAAGCCAAATGGTTAAAATAGAATGAAAAAATTAAACAAAAAAAAAATTTTTAAAAAAAAATAATCCCCCCCCAGCCTCCCTGTCCTCTCAGACACCCCTATATCCCCCCAAAACCCCTTTTTTCCTCCTCCAAACCCTTTCCCCCCTCC
>JAODAL010012893.1:0-93534 GCA_025379985.1 Phyllomedusa bahiana | reverse complement strand
GTTTTTTTAAAATTTTAACCTAATTATCGCATGATCTGGAAATTTCGATCACCATAAAAACCTTGCCGATTTCAACTTTGTCGATAAAAATCGCTCAACACTAATCACAAACATCAGCAGAAGCAGCCAAGCTCTGAATTGCATCAAAAAAATGCACTATGTCTTATTTTTGGGGGATGTCTTATTTTCTGAGAAACAGGGTAGCATGCGACTGTTTTGATAATTTTTATTTACATTTTAATAGGATGTGAAGTGACCAAAAAAAACGCAATTTTGGCATTTGGAATTTTTTTTTTCTACGGTGTTCAGCGTACGGGATAAATTATGTTATATTTTAATAGATCGAACTTTTTCGGATGCAGCAATACCAATATGTGTAACTTTTTTTGTAAAATGGTGAAAGGGGGGGGTGATTTGAACTTTAATTTTTTTTTTACACTTTAAAACATTTTTTTTCTTTACTTTAACTTTGAGTCCCCCCTAGGGCGCGTCACCACTAGGGGGTGCGATCATTTATACAGCCTAATGCATTGTATATACAATACATTAGGGCAGGCATCCTCAAACTGCGGCCCTCCATCTGTTGGGAAACTACAACTCCCATCATTCCCACTGTTATAGATTATATAAATGCATGATGGGCGTTGTAGTTTTCCAACAGCTGGAGGGTCGCAGTTTGAGGATGCCTACATTAGAGTGTACAAATATGGTGGGTTCCCCACTTCCTGCCTGGGGCCAGAAGAAAGGGAGAAAGCTCCCCTGTCCTCCATCGGAATCCGAGCAATGAAATTGCGGGGTTCCAGTGGTTGCCATGACAATCCGGAAGTCAGACAATGACCTCTGGGTTGTCTCTGATGTCATCCTGCAAGGCTCTGCCTGGGGGCGGAGTCTGACAGGATGATTGACAGTTAGGATAATACATTGCAGCATAGGCATGCTGCAATGTATTATACCTGTGGAATCACTGAGTATAGTCCCAGAGTGGGACAAGTGAAAAAATAAAAAATAGATAAAAAGTAAAAGTGTAAAAAAAGAAATACAGTAAAAGACGTATACCCTTTACCCATTACAAATACAAAACACCACAAAAAAGATCCAAAATGAAAAAATTGCACATATTTGGGATCGCCACTTGCTTAATGATCTATCCTAAATCTGTCATGTTAAATGTACGGTGAACACCGTAAAAAAAAAATTATAAAAACAATGGCAGAATTGCATTTTTTGCTTATCCCGTTGCACATAAAATGGAATAAAGAGAGATCAAACAGTCATATAAACTTCAAAGTGGTACCACTGAAAACATCAGTTTGTCCCAAAAATAATAAAACTTTACACAACTCTGTGTATGAAATATAAAAAAATGATGGCTATCAGAAGAGACCGATATATAAATATTGTTTTACACAATAAAAACTAAAATGTCACCTGTGCTGTATAAAATAAAAATAAAAAACACTACCAGGATTGTTGTATTTTCTTTAAAATTAGCTGAGCATGATGGGCAGATGACCCATATTATGCTGTAACAACAGGAAACCCTCAACTTCTAACATCAACTACAGCAACTGCAATTAACTGGCGGCCTAATAAAGCAGGCTCTTAAATGCCTGCAATCCATCCTTCCTTCTCCCCAAGATCCCCTGGTAACTTCTGATTGGCTACAAGCTGCATGTGATGCTGGTGCTTCAAGCACCAGAACCCCAAATAAAATCATCATTAATTTTCGGACATGTCGCCCTATATGTTTTTATATACTTGTAATATACAATAAAATATAAATTATTAGTCTATCAGACAAACTGGATATTTATATAAGATCAGTAAGAGAGTGGTTGCACACTACATTGGAAAAGGTGTACAAAAGGAGACACTATGGGGCGACATGTATGAACGGGGTATATCTGGCGTCTTTTCAGACCGATATCCAGCACAGCCCCGTTCACTGCGCTGAAATCCCTCCCACATGCTACTCCTGTGCGGATTAGAAAGTGCAAGCGTATGATTTCGGGGGGAGTATGGGAGGCGGGGCGCACTAGAACCATAGGAAGCTATAGATTTATAGATTTGTTACGGCATTTATAGGCACATTACAGCTGGAACAGGTAGACCACTTTCAAAGTGGTATACCTGAGCCAGAAATGACGCCGTAGCTCTAGAATGTACCTGATTTATGACACATTGTAGAGCAGGTTCACAAATCAGGCGCATTCTAGCCTATGCGACAAAAATCATGCATGTCGCCCTATATGTGTCTGAGATGTGAATACCCCTTTAAATACAAGCTAGACCTAGAAAGATTAAAGTAGAGGGCTGTCACATAACCATCATGTTCAGTCTGCATCCTTTGTTGACCTGCCAGATTCTCTTACATGTTGTGCCATGATACTTATTGACAAAGTTGCCCAAAGTTACTCAATGTTGTGGACTGTTCAAAGCAGCACGTGTTCAAAGACAACGTGATCGGAAAACGAAGCTAAAATTCTTATAATTATTACTTTTTTTGTTTCTGTATATGTAAAAGTTACATCTTAAGGAGTATAATTTCTATAAAAGAACAACTACAGCCCAAAATTAATAACCAATATAACAAAGTCACGTTTCGTAGTTGTCCATGAAGAGGCAAATACGAAATATGCGTAGGGCACGCTCACATCACCTTGGTTGGAAATCTCTATGGTGTTTTCTTATCGCCTTTCTTTTTCTCGTTAGGTTAAGGTTTGACTTTTTATCATGAACTATTTTTGTATGTTATACTATATCTTTAATTATTCTTTTTACATTACTTACCAGACCATAGTATTTTATTATTATTGTAACCTTTATTTAAGTAATTAAAAGGAATATCATGTTTAATTATGTGTCCAGGGTGTATCGTATCGTATTGTTATTTTTAAGAACCTGTCACATAGATTATGCCCCCCTTGCTGAGGACAGCACAAGCTAGTGTCAGACCTGCTGTTTCCAGCGCTGTGTCCCTTATTCTGTAAGATGCAACAGTTTCAGAGCATTTAAAGGGGTTGTCTCACTGCAAGGATTGCTTTTTATGTCACTTTGCAATATGTGTCCATTAACAGGGTCCTACCTTTTCCTAGATATCCCTTCTTGTATGGGCTGCATCAGCTACTCAGGTCGCTATAGCTACAGACTTGTTCAAGCTCTCCTGATAGGCTGCCTGCACTGGTTGCTATAGCTACAGACCTGGCTTCTACTGCAGCCTAGTGGAAGCAAGTAAATATGCCCCTGAATTTAAAATGAAACCAAGTATACAGGACTGAGGTAAGATGAATCAATGTAGTAAAACAACCCCTTTAATGCTCAAATCTATGAGTTTGCAGCCAGAAAAGAATCCAGCTTACTCATGAGCAGGTGTTAGCTCCGCCCACCTGAAATTTATTCACATGTTTCTACCGTGTTTTTCCAAACATAAGACAGGGTCTTATATTATTTTAATTTCCAAAAAAAGGCTAGGGCTTGTTTTTGGGGGAGGGCTTATTTTTATTTAACATGACGGGGGCAGACACTGCATGCTGCGAGATATAGGGCCACATATATAAAAACTGTCTAGGTCTAAAACTCACTTTGTTGCCCATAGCAACCAATCAGAACGCCCCTTTCATTTTTCCAGAGCACTATATGAAATGAAAGGGGTGCCCTGATTGGTTGCTATGAGCTCTGATTGGTTGCTATGGGCAACAAAGTGAGTTTTTAGACCTAAACAGTCACATACATGTGGCCCTTAGTTTCTTGGCAGCTGCTGTGGAACTACAAGTACCACCGTGTATATAAAAACACATACCACCTCATGGTTTTTGACTATAGGCTATGTACTGTGTGTGTGTGTATATATATATATATATATATCTATATATATGCTCAGTACAGAACCTAGTCAAAAACCATGGGGTGTGTGTCTATTCTTTCAGTGCCTTATCTTGAAAGTGTGTCTCCCCAGCAGTGCACACACTGAAGCGCAGGAGACTCCTGATAACAGAGAGAGTGAGGTGCAGTGCTGCCCCTTGATCTCTCTCCAACAGCACACTGGCACTGAAGGCCAAAAGACTGCTGGTTTCCCATCCTCAAGACAGATAAGTTATCTGTAGGGGAGAGGGGATGCAGCACAGCAGGATCAGTATAGATAGTGTGGGGGGATGGGCAGCACAGCAGGGACATTATACACATAGTTGCCAACTTTTGAAAATGGAAAAGCAGGAGATTAAAGAGGGCGGCGCAAAAATTTGCATGGACACGCCCATCTTTTTGTGTGCCACGCCCCTTCAAAAAAGCCACACCCACTCCGCCTAACTACATAATGGCTTTGGAAGAAAGCCAGGTAGATGCCCTTATAGCCAGGTAGTAGCCCCCCATAACCGGGTAGTGCCCCTTACAGGCAGGTAGATGCCCACTTGTAGCAAGGTAGATGCCCCCCTCTGTAGCTAGGTAGATGCCCCCCTTTGTTAGCCAGGTAGTTGCCCCCTTTGTAGCCAGGTAGTGCCCCCTTTAATAGTCAGGTAGTTGCCCCCTTTAGTAGTCAGGTAGTTGCCCCCTTTAGTAGTCAGGTAGGTAGTGCCCCCTTTAGTAGCCAGCCAGGTAGTTGCCCCCTTTAGTAGCCAGCCAGGTATTGCCCCCATTGTAGCCAGCCAGGTAGTTGCCCCCATTGTAGCCCGCCAGGTATTGCCCCCATTGTAGCCAGCCAGGTAGTTGCCCCATTGTAGCCCGCCAAGTTGACCGCCCCCCCCCCATTGTAGCCAGGCAGAGCCCCCCATGTAGTTAATAAAAATAAAATAATAAATTCCACTTACCTGACCAGGCTGCTGCAGCTCCGGCAGGCTCCTGCCCGATCTCCTCAGCGACGCAGGGGAAATGAGAGCAGCCGTGCGTCATTTCCCCTGCGCCGCTGATCTGTATGCACGGCGCGCAGCGGCGCCGGACATACAGGGGGAGGAGGGAGAAGGGAGCGATCCCTGCTGCCTCCTCCCTGCACAGTGAGACCGCGGGCGGGTGAGCGGACCCTGCGCCTGCTTCACCGCCGTGGGAACGGCCGGGTGGCGCCAGAGTAGCGCACCAGCGCTACTCCGGCGCCGCGGCCATTTAAAGGACCCCCGCCGCCTGCTGGCGGCGGGAGAAATGCCAACTCCCCCGGGAGGGCGGGGGGGGGGACCCCAAATAGCGGGACCCCCCCGCCAAAAACGGGAGAGTTGGCATGTATGATTATACAGTGTGTGTGGGGGATGGGCAGCACAGCAGGGCCAGTATCAAGGGCGTAACTACCGGGGTAGCAGACGTAGCAGTTGCCCCGGGGCCCATGCATTTAATGCCGCTCCTGGGCCCGCCGGCGCGGAGCTGAGGGACCCGGCGCATGCTACCTCTGAACGCCCGGGCCCTCCGGCTCGAGCGTTCAGAGGCAGCGCTGCCCGGAGATAGCAGAGCGGAGCGACAATCCGCTCTGCTACTTCCCCTGCCGGCTCTCACTGATCACGTGGGCGCGCGCGGTGACATCACATCACAGTGACGCCCGTGCTGAGCACAGAGGCTGCAAAGAGGCTGGAGCACAGCACATCGGGGGAGCGTGGACCGAGGTAAGTAAACTATTTCTTATTTTACCTGCTTCTAAGCCTGCCTGTATACCCCTCAGCCTGCCTGTATACCCCCTAAGCCTGCCTGTTTATCCCTAAGCCTGCCTGTTTACACCCTAAGCCTGCCTGTATACCCCCTAAGCCTGCCTGTATACCCCTAAGCCTGCCTGTATACCTCTAAGCCTGCCTGTATACCCCTAAGCCTGCCTGTATACCTCCTAAGCCTCCCTGTATACCCCCTAAGCCTGCCTGTATACCCCTAAGCCTGCCTGTATACCCCTAAGCCTGCCTATATACCCCCTAAGCCTGCCTGTATACCCCTAAGCCTGCCTGTATACCCCTAAGCCTGCCTGTATACCCCTAAGCCTGCCTGTATACCCCTAAGCCTGCCTGTATACCCCTAAGCCTGCCTGTATACCCCCTAAGCCTGCCTGTATACCCCTTAGCCTGCCTGTATACCCCTTAGCCTGCCTGTATACCCCCTAAGCCTGCCTGTATACCCCTAAGCCTGCCTGTATACCCCTAAGCCTGCCATATACCCCCTAAGCCTGCCTGTATACCCCTAAGCCTGCCTGTATACCCTCTAAGCCTGCCTGTATACCCCCTAAGCCTGCCTTTATACCCCCTAGCCTGCCTGTATACCCCCTAAGCCTGCCTATATACCCCCTAAGCCAGACTATATACCCCCTAGCTTGCCTTTATACCCCCAGCCTGCCTAGATAGCCCCCCAGCCTGCCTAGATAGCCCCAGCCTGCCTTTATACCCCCCAGCCTGCCTATATAGCCCCTAAAGGCTGCCTATATAGCTTTAAGTCTGCCTGCCTGAATAGCCCTATAGCTACCGTGAAGCCTGTCTGCCTATATAGCCCCTATAACCCACTAAAGCTTGCCTACCTATATAACCCCTGAAGCCTGCCTGTCTACTTATATGGGGCCCCTTTAGCTACCTAAACCCTACCTATATGGCCCCTATAGAACACCTAACCCCTGTCTACCTGTATGGCTCCCTATAGCTACCTAAACCCTGCTTGCCTATATGGTCACTATTGGCTACTTAAACCTTGCCTATTTGGAGCCCCATATATCCTATCTAAACCCTGCCTGCCTAAATGGACCCAATATAGCCAGGGGGGCAGGTGCTGGAAAAGTCAGGATTCTAAGATATTTGTGTCCAAATCTGCAGGGACAAGTGGTCGGGAGATGTCATCATGTTGGCGGACTGGACCGGATGCAGAACAGAGGGGAAAGTCAACGACTCATCAGAGAAACGTCACCTGTGAGTCATAAGATGTAACTACACTGTAATCACTTATATGTCTACAGAGCCTGTGTACACTGGTGTCTACCACTATATGGTCACTGTGGTCACTGTCTGGTGGTAATACAAAATCTGAAGAACCAGAGTACACTGGTGTCTACCACTATATGGTCACTGTATGGTGGTTATATACAGTCTGCAGAGCCTGTGTACACTAGTATATACCACTATATGGTCACTATATGGCGGTACTATTGCTCTTTGTGTACTGATCTGTAGGGGTATTATTCAGTCACTATGTGGTGGTAATTTGTGGTCATGTTCTGGTGGTATAATCAAGTCCATATGTAGTAGGGTTATTGGTAATATTGGTTTTGGTATAGTGGATTTGTTTGGTAGCAGTATGATGGTGATATGTATGGTGAGGTATTTGCCCCTTGAATCTAACAGCATGTCCTGGTACATGGTCGTGGTCAGGGAGGTGGGCGAGGTGGTGGTAGGGGCCCCATCCAAAAGTTTGCTTTGGGGCCCTGGCTTCTCTAGTTACGCCCCTGGTCAGTATAGAGAGTGTGTTGGGGATGGGTAGCACAGCAGGGACATTATAGAGTATGTCGGAGGATGGGCAGCAAAGCAGGGTCAGTATAGTGTGTGTTGGGAGGGTTGGGCAGCACAGCAGAGACAGTATAGTATGTGTGGGGGCAGCACAGCAGGGAGAGTGGGGGTGAGATAGGGAGTTAGATGGGGGGAGGATTCCTCTAATCCTAGGGTAGAATGGGGGTACAGGTCGTAGTGGAGTGATTAGCACACAGTTTTCCTATGTTAGAAAAGCTGGGTGAAGTCGATCCTCCATAGGTGAGACCCAGCTTTTCTAAGATAAGAAAATTGTGTGCCTTCTGTGCGTGATGGGACATCACCCATTTTCCTGGATACTGGTAAGACTATCTACTATCCAGAAAAGCTGGGCGAAGCCCCAATCCTCACAATGGCATCCAACTTTCCTATGATAGGAAAACTGGATTCCACAAGTGTGGGATGGGGCATCAGAACATCTTTCTAGGGATTACTTTTGGTGTGATTTATAGTGTTATATGTAGCCCCAGCGTATGACCATAGTCTTGAGGGTAGTCTGCGGCCCTAGATTAATAGGAAATGTATCACTGACCCCTTTATTGCTCTAGACCACGAGAAAACTTATAAAAGAGTGAGCATTATTTGGACCTTGAAGGGGTTTTCTCACTACAAAGATCATATCTCAGATTATGGGGACAGTAAAAATAAGCACTTTTGTAATTGGGTTTCATTACCTAAGTCACTTAGTATAGCAGATATGAGCTTTTCTGTGCATCTGTTTTTTATTTCTGCTACTGATAGTCAGGACACGACCCCTTTTATGTGATTGGCTAGTTGGGACACTTCCCCAGATGGATTCCACCCTGGACACGCCCCTGCACTGTGATTGGCTGACTGACATTTCATTCAGCCTGTTCGGATACGCCCCCAGACAGGAAACGCCCGGACACGCCCCCTGTGCTGTGATTGGCTGCCTGCACACTCTGTGTTTACTCCCCTCTGAGCTGTTAAAACCGAAAGTGAAACCAGCTATGTGAGAGAGCTGCTGGCTGTATACTCATCTCCCAGCTCTAAGGTGAATGATCTGACTAATTACTGTTTAATCCATAGATCCCCTCATAGAACACAGTCTTATGTCCTGTGTTCCCTCCATATAACACAGTCAAACAGTCTCCTGCCTGATAACAGAGTGGGAGGAGAAGGGCAGTGTGCATGCCTCACATGTGTTTCATCAGTTCAGGCTGTGTGTATAACTGGTTATAGCACAGCAAGGAGCTTGTGGAGCCTGGAGATAAAGGCTCTGCAGACACAAGAGAACACTGCAGGAGGCTGCAGATCTGTTCTGTCCAGACAACCTTCCCTTCTACTGCAAATACAGAATTATGATGTCACAGCTCTTCAGTGAGGAGAGACACGCCTGCTGAGAGGAGAGACACATCTGCTGAGAGGAGAGACATGCCTGCTGAGAGGAGAAACACACCTCATGGCAGGAGAGACAGGCCTGCTGAGAGGAGAGACACGCCTCCTGGCAGGAGAGACACATCTTCTGAGAGGAGAGACTAGCCTCTGGATTTCAAATTCAATCTCATAGAATTAGCTGAAGAGCACGAATACTTCAACCGATAAAACCCCTTTAAACATTGTTTGAGCATTATTCTTACATTATATTGAGCTGTACATGCAATATTAGGTTTACACTGTTTGAGACATGTAGGCATTGGATGATATTGAGGGTAGGGGCATGCTTTTCGGACTTTGACTGTCAAGGAAATCAAAGAAAAGGGCCATGTGTAGCAGAAAAGCAAACCATGCAGCTGCTATGTGGCCCTTGGAGACAAGGGGCCACATTACTTTTGCCATTGAATGACATGAACTCTCTTTATTAAGAACTTGCAATTTAACCACCAGGTGAGGAATGGCCTTTGGACTATGGTTAGGGAGCTAAGAGTGTAAATTCTGTCCCATAAACTGGAGGCGGCAGAAGTCTAGATAACATAAAGGCTGGGTTTACAAGAGATATGTTACACACAGCAAGTGCACATAAGAAACAGTCCGATTTTTATTTTTGATTGAAAATACACTTTAATCAGCAAAACTATCAATGACACAGAAAATAAAAAAGAATTGATATTCTGTTAGCTTAAGATAATTAGGGGACACTACAAAGCCACTAAAGATTGGGTGCAGTGCGCTACTTGACTCAATGGGCGACATGTATGAAACTCGCCGCTTAGGAGCGCAAGTTTTCGATCGCTCGTACGTGAAAGCTGCACCTCATGTATGTCGGCGCCCGAGGTGCGCTCATACATGCGGTGTTAAGTCCACCATGCCTCGCCAGTGTGTGAGCCGCAGTGTGGGACTTAGGCGCAGTGCGGGACTGCGCCTAAGATTCGCCATCCAAGGAGGTGCGCTCATACATGCGGTGAAAAGTCCACCGCTCCTTGCCAGTGTGTGAGGCGCAGTGCGGGATTGCGCCTAAGATTTGCCGCCCGAGGAGGTGCGCTCATGGATGCGATGAAAAGTTCCCTGCGCCTCGCCAGTGTGTGAGGCGCTGTGCGGGACTTAGGTGCAGTGCGGGACTGCGCCGAACATGTATTCCGATTCGAGACAGGCTGGAAAACAGCGAGAAATCATTAAACATGTTAGTGAATCGCAAAAAGAGTTGTCTTTCAAATGAATGAATGAATAAAGTGAAAAATCAAAGGTGTCTAAAAGCGAAGAAATGTAGTGAAAAAGTGGATCATTTAAAATTAAAGGGAAAATATATAAGATCGCTCTTGAAATAAATCTCAGCTCCGTGAGGCATGGAGTATGAAATAAATCAAAAAAATTTTTTTATTACGTGTAAAACATTATCCGAAAAAGAGCTCAAACCTTGTAAATATATACATAAATAAAATCAATTTCCAAAAATCAAGAACGGTGCAACATCAGGAATTTGGATATTAAAAATTGCTGGGAAATACAGTAATTCAAGTTCTGTAAGCTCTTCTCATTGGTCAGTGACCCATTATAACCTATGGAGAAGTATTGACCAATCAAATGTAAAGGCGGGACAGTTCAAAATACAGTAAAAATGCAGAAAAGAGCTGATTGGTTGAACTAGTGGGGGCGTGGCTATCCCGGCCAATCAGAATAGGAGCGACAGTGACCCATTATAACCTATGGAGAAGTATTGACCAATCAAATGCAAAGGCGGGACAGTTCAAAATACAGTAAAAATGCAGAAAAGAGCTGATTGGTTGAACTAGCGGGGGCTTGGCTATCCCGGCCAATCAGAGCGCGAGCTACTTTGTCCCATTGTAGTCTATGGACAGATCGGGGCACTGAAATCTCAGCTCCGTGAGGCATGGAGTATTAGTAACGACAATGAAGAAAAAGGTTGTGGGACAGCGTCCAACGGACGGCCAGGCAGTAATAATTAAAAACAGCACTTTATTCTGTTATCATAGTAAAAGAAGGGTTTCAATTCAAGGCATATTAGAAGGCAGAGCAAAAAACGAGAAACCACCCCGTACAGTCTGACGCGTTTCGGGCAGCCGTTGGCTACGACTAAGGGCGGATCTGCCCGAAACGCGTCAGTCTGTACGGGGTGTTTCTCGTTTTTTGCTCTGCCTTCTGATATGCCTGCAATTGAAACTCTTTTTTTATGATAACAGAATAAAGTGCTGTTTTTAATTATTACTGCCTGGCCGTCCGTGTCACGCTGTCCCACTACCTTTTTCTTCATTGTCGTTATATATGCTGCTGGAGCAGGGACGTGCGGTGTTTTGGACATAGGCCACCCTGCATTTCAGGTGAGCTGATTTTCTTTTTCCTGTTGTCCATGGAGTATTAGTAAATAAATCGTTTTTATTAAGTGTAAAACATTCTCTGTAAAAGAGCTAAAACCTTCTATAAACATACATCAATCAAATCCCTAACAACGCGTTTGTCGCTGAGACCGGCGCTACATCAGGAATTGCGATATTGGAAACTGCCGGGAAATACAGTAATTCAAATTCTGTATCCGCTTCTCTTGGTGGGGCAAAAACCAACCAATAAAAAATGGAGCGACAGAAAACCATTATAACCTAGGGAAAAAGGATAGTGATGAGCGATTACATTGACTATCGTCATCGGGTCGATAGGATATCGGCAATTATCAGACAATATCGATAGTCGATAAAAATTTATCGCCGATGACCTTTAAAGTCTAGGGGAGAGGAACAACACCTTCTTTATTAAAACCCCAAAAAAGGGCTGGAGACGCGGAATTAACATCCAAACTTCAAATGGATACGTGTACATCTTAGGCAACCCCCTTAGGTTATAAAGCCACAGAAAAAAAGTCAAAACCCCATTCATTCCCTTTTTGACACACCCTGCCCCTTTAAAACCCCTCATAACCCCAAATTAAAAAGTGCCAGAAGGCAGTATGTTTTGAACCATATTTTACTTGAATGGACATTAAATATCCCTGCCCGGGAAGCAGCATGACCCAAAACCTACTGCCCACAGATTAAAAATGCTGGGAAAAAGGAGCCCTTTAAACCCACCTTTTTAGTTGAATGGACATTGACTAGCCTGTCTTGGGCCACGATGACCCCCAAAAACCTGCTGCCCCCCGATTCAAAAGTGGGAAAAAGGGTTTTTTGAAACCTTTTTAGTTGAACTGGACATTGATATACCTTTTCTGTACCACAGTATACCATTAAAACTTCTAACCCACAGATTAAAAAAGTGCGGGGAAAAGGAGTCTTTAAACCCACCATTTTGTTGAACGGACAAGATATCCTGTGGGGCCACAGGGGGCCCAAAAACCGCTGCCCCCAAATTTTAAAAAAGTCCGGAAAAAGAGTTTTTAACCACCATTTTATTTACTGGACTTACTTCCTGTCCGGGGCCACAGCATGACCCCAAACCTGCATGACCCCAGATTAAAAATGCCGGAAAAGAGTCTTTAAAACCACCTTTTTAGTTACTGGACATTACTATCCTGTTTGCCACAATGACCAAAACCTGCTGACCCCGAAAAAAAAGTGGGAAAAGGTTTTTAAAAAAGGAAAGTTTCCCTTAAAAGGCCCAAACCCCCCCAAAATTTTAAAAGGGTTTTAAACCCCCTTTTTGGGGACATTTGAAACTCTTGTCCCCGAAACCAAAAACCCAAAGAAAAAAGGGGGAAAAACCCTTTTTTTAAACCCCCTGTCCCCCTACCCAAAACCCAAAAATTTTAAAAAATTTTTCCCCCGGGGAAAAATAGGGCCCCTTGAAAAACCCCAAACCCCAAATTAAAAAGGGGGAAAAACAAAACAATTTTGGAACTAAATTATTGTCCCCTTTTTTCCCCCCACAGAAAGGAAAAAATTTTAAACCTTTTTTTTCCGGGACCCCCCCAAAGTTTTAAAAAAATTTTGCCGGAAAAGGAGCCCTTTTGAACCCCATTTTAGTTAAACTGGACTTTGACTTACTGTCCTGACCACAGATGACCATTAAACCTGTTGACCCCAGTTTAAAAAGTGCCAAATAAGTTTTGAACACCATTTTAGTTGAATTTTGACATTTTGGGAAATATATTTTTTCTTGACCCAAAAAAACAAAAGAATCCCCCCCCATTAAACCTGTTGAAACCCCAAGATTAAAAAAAGGAAAAAAAAAAAAAGTCTTTTGAACCACCATTTTTTTAAAGTTTTGGGCTAAACCCCCTGGGCCCCAAACCCCTTTCCTGGCCCACCCCTGACCCCCCACTACTTAACCCACAGAAATCCCCTTTTTTCAAAATTGATTTTTTAGAGAAAATTTGAAGCTCTCCTGATTGCCCCTAACGGTGAGAGCCATCTCCCGTCAACCATCTGTTAACACGGAGGCCCCAGCCCCAGCCGATTTTCAGTGGGTGCGGTGGAGCCCGCTAGCGTCTGTCACTATTAACCGGGGTCCACTGCCAGGGCCAGACTTACAGTGGGTGCGGTGAGAGCCCGGGCTAGCTCTGTCATCTATAACACGCATTTCAGCTCCCAGGGCCGGAGTTACAGGGGGTGCGGTAGAGCCCGGCGGGGTCCGTCACTATTAACCGGTAAAAATCCCCCTTCTGACGCAGCAACGAAAACGCATGCTGAACAATGGGGAAGGGGAAGTGTAGGAAACCCCCAAAATTCCCTCAGTACACGCCCAAGCCCGGGGTACCTTGCCCCCCGTATAAAGTGCGGACCAATTGAGCTTCATGGAAATATGGGGGTTTAAACGCTCCTGTTCCCCCAGGTGCCTTTTCTTGGCATTCTTTTTCTCATTTTCCCAAGGGCTGGGGAAAGCTCTGTTCTTTGTTCTCTGTCCGTGCTCCATACTCCATGTCCTCTGAATAACCACATCGGTAAGTTTTCCCTGTACCTCCCGACAATTCAGAGGAATTTTTTTACCAGCTATTTTGTACATGAAGTTTTTTAGTTTTTTAAATTTCTAGAAAACACATTTTTAAAATAGGAGGGAAACCCCACCATGTCTTTGTTTCTTTTTTTTAATTTGTATTAAATGGGTTGTCTCAATACGGGTTTGCTAGCTATTTAAAGTCTTGCAAAAACAAATCTTTTTGCAATATGGCCATTAACTTTTTTTTTAAAAATAAATTTTTTTAAATTAAAACCTTTGTTTTTGTCCAAGGGCCACCCAAAAAATCCCCCCTTAAAAAAAAAAAGAGCCACTTTCTTTAAAAACTTTTTTTTGGTGAAGGGAACAAAATGTTCCTTTGTTAAAAAAAACCAACTTTTTTTTAAAATGGGACCTTAGTTAGCGCATTCACGGGCCCCCCAAAAATGGCCCCCCAAAAAAAAATTTTTCCAAAAAACAAATTTTCCAAAAAATAAAACCCCAGAGCCACTTTTGACAATTGTGAAAACAAATGTCTTTAGAAAAAATTTTTTTTTTTACAATAGCCTGTAGTATCTGCTGTCACAGAAAAAGCCCCCAAAAATTTAAAAACATAACCCCCTTTTTAAAAGGGCCAAACCTTTTTTTTGAATTGTGAAAAAAAACCCCAAAAATTAGCTGTTAGAAAACAAAAAATTTTTTTTTTAAATAGGACCTGAGTGTAGCTGCTGCACAGCAAAATGCCCCCAAAAATTCAAAACATGCCCCTTGAGCCATTTTGACAATTGTGAAGAAAAAATGTTGTTAAAAAACTTTTTTTAAAATAGACCTGAGTTTTGTTTCATATCAAAGCAGCATGACCCAAAAAATTAAAAAAGACTCTCCCCATTTTAAAAAAATTGTGGGGAAAAATCCACTTAAAAGCCACATTTCTGTTCCAAAGGACCATATTTTGCGTATCTCACAGCAACATGCCCCCAAAAAAATTAAAAAAATGATTCTCAGCCACTTTAAAAATTTGGAGGGAGAAATCCCACTTAAAACCCACTTTTCTTTTCCCAAAAGGACCATGTTTTAAGTGTATCTCACAGAAACATGCCCCCAAAAAATTTATAAAATGCTTCTCAGCCACTTTTAAAAAATTGTGAGGAGAAAGCACTTAGAACCCACATTCTGTTCCAAAGGACCATTTATAGCTTATCCACAAAAAGACCTCAAAACCATTGACAATGCAAAACTTCAAAAGATAAATTGAGTAAAGGGAAATCGGTGTTGTCTAAAACCTTTGCTTCTTTTTACAGTCTCCCAAGAAAAACCAGCAAAATAAAACTGGGGGAACGAGAAAAAAATTGCAGTAAGAAATGATCTTTTAAAAAAAAATTTTCAAGGGGACTTTTTTTGTTTGAAAGGGGAATTTGAAGTAGACCGGCAACTAACGGTGACCCGGAAATTGGGGCCACAACTCATCGAGACCCCATGCCTAAATCACTTGAGAAAGTCAACGATCCCATTTTTCTGGGGGAAAGCCGGATTTTTTTGTCTGTAAGACCCTCCGCTTGCTAAAGGCCGCTCAATATGACGCGGGCCCTTGGGGGCAGGACAACACCTCTATGGGTGGCGAGGCTCGGACCTTTCGTCCTTTTTGGATACCCAGAAGTCTATTGGCCCCGGAACAAAATCAAAAACATCGTGTTGAACGCAGATATCGTGCACCAGATCTTAAGCTGGTCTCTGGTGTTGGATTGTGCCTAATGCTGCGTTGGTGGATGGTAAATAAAGTTTGCCAAGGTCACCCATTAGGTTTCTGCCACCTTCCTTTGCTGTTGGTTTGCCGCTCGGCTACTTGGCACTCTCTGCGCCCGTTGCTGATGTTGTTCCCTGTGAATTAGAAAACGTGAAGCAACGCAACAGATTCTCCAGTGATAATCAGCAAAGGCTTCATTTTCCCGCATTTACTCTCTATTTGGGTGGGGGGAAAGGAAATTGCGGTTTTGTTTTGTACCGGGGATCCAGGGGGTGGGCCCCAGTAACTGTTGTTTTATTTTGATGGCCTTTAAAGGGGATCATGTTGGAGGAAAAAGGAGCATCCAAGCACTCAGGAGGGATGGAGCCTGATTTCCAAGCCTCTTGTCGAGGGGCACTAGCAAACTGATCTTCCTCATCTTCCCCCCTCGCCTCAAATTCGCGCCAACCCCTTTCCCAAAGGGGGGACGTCGGTAACGTCGGGGTCTAGGGAAAACCTTTTCCCCTCCGCTTTCCCCCGGCACGCTTCAACACGCCCGACTTGCCCCAGATGATGCACCCAGAGAGTGATGCGCCGCTTTTCACAGCCCTGGACCCCGAACCACTGCCTAATGAAAAACCGATAAAATTTAGAAACTGTGGGCCTTTTGGGGTTTGAAGGGAGAAAGGCTTCAGTCCGCCTTGTCCTCCCTCCTCCGTCGCTGCGGACCTGGTTCAGAGTGTCCCAACGATCGTTCCCAAAAAAGATCACCACAAAGCTCTCTGAAAGGGGTTGTCGCACTGACCATTTTTGGGGGCTTCTTCAAAACTGAAAGGGTGGTGCAGAGCTCTTTCACCTGCCTCCCTTCTCGGTGGGTCAAAAACCCCGAGGTCCGCACCCTGTTGTCAGGCCCTTGTCACTTCGTACTGCTTTAAAGGGATTGCGCTGGCTGCCACAAAAAAGGGAAACAGTGGAGGGTGGAATTCCAGCGGGTTGCCAGTCAACAATGAGACGGTTGCGGGGAGGCCCAGCGACGCTGCAACGCAGCCAGGGGGGACGAAGCGGTCGAATGGCGGAATGCAACTTAGACTTTGAGCCTTCCTCAGCGGCAGTCCGACCCGGGGACTCTTTAGAAATTTTGGCAGAGGTTATGAAATGTCCAGGCAAGGATGTGCTCCAGCCCACTGATTTAAGGGCGGCCACAGTTTCGCCCGTTATCCAACCACCTTTCTGGCAAGGTTCTTTCACCCAGCCAAACGCTCGGGTTTGTTGCGGAGAGCCTCCCCGCTCCTGACCTGTGTTGACGGTCCCAAGACAGATTAAATTTTAACACGGCCTGGTTTCCTGGGGACTTTTGCCCCCAGAGGACCTTGGGGGAAAGACCCCGCACCACCCCGCTTTTAAGAGCGTGCCGAGCCGAGAGCCACCGCACCACCGAGACATCCACCGCTCACCCAGTGAGCTGTCACGAGATATAGCACCCCTTGGGCCCTCTTTTGTCCATGTGCGGTGGGGAGATGGGCTTTTCCCGGACCAGATGCAACAAGCACTTGAAAAATTTTGATGAAACGTGGCTGGGCCCGGGCAGGGGCGGGTTTTCGGGAAAAAAAATGCCCCCTCCATTGGTATTGGGGGGAGGCAAGGGCCCTGATGGGGAACCCTCTGTGTCCACCGCGGAAAGGCAAAAATTTCCAAGGCCAAAAGCCTGGCAATGCCCACATTTAGGCTTTTGGCTTTGGGGGGTTTGGGTTTTAAAATGTTTCTTTTGCTCCCCCAAACCTGGAAGACGAAGGGGGCTCGATGGCCCCTGTGGCGTGAGGCTCAAACTGCAAGGAGAAGGGGTAGGGTGGGTCTCTGGGGGTGCGGGGTACCGGCGCGGGGGGAGGCTGAACGGAGGCTGATCCCTGACATGACTCTGAAGAATGGGCAGCTGGGAAGCTTGTGGTGGCGGGGGAGGGGGAGGCGGGACGAGGGGTACAGTGGTTGGAACCGGGTCATCTGGCCTTTTTTTCCCAAATTTGCCCCTTTCAATCGCATTTGCTGCATGTACTAGACATGTTGGTGGTGGTTTAAAAACCTAAGATTTTTGCCTCTACTTATCCCCCCGAAGGGGGGCCCAAGGTTTCCGGGGCCCCCTTTAGAGGTCCGGACCTTTTTGACGGGGGATAAGCGAGGGGGGGGTTTTTCCGCGACCCTGGGGGTGGCGGAATCATATCACGGTTTTTTGCGACCCCCCCCTCCCTTTTTAGCGGGACCTACTATTACCCCTCGCTTTCCCCCTCGCCGTGATGAAGCCTGCAAAACAAATTCTGCTGAAAAGACCCCGTTGGACCGCAATGTGTCATATCATCTCAACCAAATGCTTGGGCGCCACCTTCTGCATCCCGGACTGCGGGCACAAGAAAAAGGGGGGTGCAAGGCTGTTGCCCCCCGCCCCGGGGTTTTTTTCCCATTGACGGTTCTTCCCCTCTGATGGCATCATAAACTGGGGTCGACAGACAAAATTCCTCTTTTGGCCTCTTGTCTTTTAAATGTTTTGACCCCCAACCCATTTGGTCATCAAAGAGGGCTTTAGAAAATGGATTATCCCCAAATGGGGGGTAAGATTGACATTTGGGCTGCCTTCGCTTCATTTGGAGGATGCTGTGACGACATTTGTGGCCGTGACTGGGAGGGCGAGGAGGTAAGCTGCTGGATGCAGGTTTTCATTAACCACTGAAAAAAGAAAATTTGGGGGAGCTGTTCGTTACTGAAATTCAAGGGCCCTGCCCCGCGATGACAGCCTGCGGTCCTGCAAACCGCAATCCCCTGGCTTGGTGTTTCCCACACTGGAAGGAACACCTTCTCTCGTACCCCTACCTCCATGTCCTACCCCACTTTTCTCGCTTACCCCTGCATTTTGCTCCATGTTCGAAAGATAAAATTTTTTGAGGGTAGGAAAGTTTTTTAACGTCTCTTTTTAAAAAACGGCAAATCACAGCTATCTCAAAACCCCCCAAATCAAAAAAAAAATTGGTATTGAAATTTTTAAATGCAAGGGGCCTCTATCAACAAAGCGGCCTGCCCAAAAGTAAAAAAACACCTATCTGAAATTTAGGATAAAAACGGTTTTTTTTGCACCCAAAAATAACCTGTGGTGACACAAAATTGCTGTATTGAAATTTAAGTGCAAGGTGCCCTATCAACAAAGCGGGCGGGCAAAAGTGAAAAAACACGTATCTGAAAAAAAAAGTTTATACATAAATAAACGGTATTTTTTTGCACCCTAAAAAACCCTGCGGTGACGAAAAAATTTTTCTGTATTGGAAAAAATTTAAGTGCAAGGGCCTCATCAAAAAGCTGAAAAGACCAAAAGTGAAAAAACCCCCCGTGTTCGAAATGTATACAGATAATAAACGGTATTTTTTTGACCTAAAAAAACCCTGCGGTGATAAAAATTTTCTGATTTAATTTAAGTGCAGGGTGCCTCTATCAACAAAGCTTTGGGCTGGGAAAAATTTTTAAAAAAAACCCCCCCGTATCCCCGGGAAAAATGTATACGGATAATAAACGGGATTTTTTGCACCTAAAAATACCCTGCGGGGACGACAAAATTGCTGTAGAATTTAAGTGCAAGGTGCCTCTATCAACAAAGCGGCCCGCCCCAAAAATGAAAAAAAAATATCTGAAATGTTACAAATAATAAAAATGGGGTTTTCACCCAACAAAAAACCTGCATTGCTACAAAAGATCTGTATCTAAATAAGTTCAGGGGTGGCCAACATCAAGTAAATTTCAACAGAAAACTGTTAATAAAAAGCATTTTCAAAGCAATGTCTAAACTAAGTTGGCGCATATATCCACTATCCTTTTAAAAAGCTTGTCGTGTTGCCTGCGCCTACCCCCCCCCCCCCCCCCCCTCCCGTGACTTTCGGGCTAAAGCTTTTAAAAATTCTCAGCCTAACTACCTAAAATCTGCAAAACTCTAATTACCCAAGTTTTTTAATGTTCACAGCTACAAGTATGCGGGCTTTTAACAATTTCGCTGAGCTTTTTTTTTGCTGGCTGTGGGCAAGGCAAAGCGCACGTCCCAAAATTTTGAGACGTGCACACACTGAGGCAGAACAGGAAGGGCTGTTCTATGTAAAACAAGGTTATGTGATTTTTTTACCAGCCAATCGCAACCATACACATCCCAGTCATGACGTCGCACACACAGCTCACCCTGCTCTATTCTCTAAGCTGATTTGCTGGCCGCCAAAATGACAGGAAGCGCTGAAAATGGCGCGATATTAATAAATTATGCACAGATTTTAACCTAAATTTTTGCGTGATCTAAAAAATCCGATCAACATAAAAACCGTGCCGATTTCAACTTTGTCGATAATAATCGCTCAACACTAGTATGGACCAATCACATGCAAAGGTGGGACAGTTCAAAATACAGTAAAAAAGGCAGAAAAGTGCTGATTGGTTGAGCTAGCGGGGGCTTGGCTATCCCGGCTAATCAGAGTGCGAGCTACTTCGTCCCATTGTAGTCAATGGAGAGATCGGGGCAATGATATCTCGGCTCTCAGCCCCGTGAATTCAATGAGTTCATTTTTATTTGTTTATTTTTGTTACCCCCATATTATGGATCATTTTATATACACATCGGCACAAATTCGTGAGTCTTATCCTTTGATTTCGGCCATGTACAGTTTTATTATAGATTGCATTAGAAAACCCATAAGAGCGTCGCTCACTCTCCCATTGGCCCAAATAAGCACGCCTCTTTTAACTTAGCCAATCACAAACAGAGCTCGCTCTGCATTTCTTTTCCCCATAGAACTCTATGAGAAGGTAGCTCACCCGCTGATTGGCTAAGTTGGACGAGCCCTTCTTCCCTCCAACCAATCACAGTACTAGAATATTTCCCATAGACAGTAATAACTTTTAGGGCGCCCTTCTATCGCGCCCTCCTTGCTCCACTCAAAATAGACGCACTACATATGATTGGTGGATTTATATCTGCCGCCTGGCCTCAACCAATCAGCTATTTTCTGCCTTTTTTACTGTATTTTGAACTGTCCCTCCTTTTCATTTGATTGGTCAATACTACTCCATAGCTTATAATGGGTCACTGTCGCTCCTATTCTGATTGGCTGGTTTATGCCGACCAATGAGAAGCACTTACAGAATTTGAATTACTGTATTTCCCAGCAATTTCCAAGATCCTAATTCCTGATGTAGAAGGTTTGAGCTCTTTTTCTGATAATGTTTTACATGTAATAAAAACAATTTTTGGAATCATACTCCATGCCTCACGGAGCTGAGAGCTGAGATGGATTTCTTTTGCGATCTTCTATATTTTTCCGCTCATTTTACGTTCTCGCTTCACTTCGCCTCCTCCGGCTCATTTAGACCAGAATCAACCAGGTCTGCCTGTCGGATCTGGTGAGCGCTGTAATGCGCCACACTTTGCCGAGCCGCGATCATGCATGCCTCGGAGTATTCGAATGTGCCGCGTCCCGCCCCAGAACGCCCACACCGCGCCCATTACACGCCCCTTCATGTTAGGCGCATCCGAAAGTGGCGAAGGTTGCGCCTAACACCGCATCACTGCGTCTGACGTGATTCGGATCGGTGAGGCGCCGTTTTCGCCAGAAAACAGGCGCAACTCCCGATCATACATGTCGCCCAATATGTTTAAATGAGAAAAAAGATATAAAAATTTAATCTATTAAAAATATAATCAACAAAAACATTAGATGTTGTGTTGTCTCTGTTATTAGCCATTTAGTAAGAGTTCAGCTTAGCACAAGTCATGTATGGTGTAGGGACAAGTATAAAACCAGCGGTGGGCTTGAGATTTAGATCCTCACTGGAAACTCCTGGTGGTGGATAGAAAGTAAATGCTTGAAGAAGTCCAGTAAACAACAGGAAAAGTTCCATCTTGGCCAAGCCTTCCCCAGCACAAGCTCTTCTCCCTGTTGAAATGGAAGTAATGAATAAATTGGCTATAATAACCTCTGTACCTTATGAAAAATAAGTCATCAATCAACTTTGTTTACTATATATATTTAATCTTTAAATCTTTAAATATGAAATTATTGGGATGGCAGTAGACCCCATTGCAGTCACTTTCAATAACAATTGAAGGGGTTGTCTAGTTTATTAAAATTATATTCAGATGGGGCCACAGTGGGGAGAAACAGGAAAACAATTTGATACTTTCCTCTCAATTCCTCCTGGAGATTCAGTCTTCTTCACATTCAGGTTCTTATGCCGACAGACAGTAGAAGCTTGTGCTCCATTCATTCACAATGAATTATAATCCTTTCCTGTGTGTCGAGATGAGAACCTGGAAATGATAAGAAGCAGATCCCTGGGGAACTCTGGTGCTGCAGCGGCAGTGAACCGGAAGGTAAATAGCACTTTTTATCCTATTTTTTTTCCACCAAAGCCAAGGAGTGTTGGCTGACATGAACATTTATTTGTGTTAGCACCTAAATGCTCCTTTTTTCCCTACCTGCTGAGAATGGCATAAATGCATCACGTCGGACAAATTTTCCATCTTCATCTAAAAAGTGATGAGGATTAAACTGATATGGGGTTTTCCACTGAGTCTTGTCATAGAGAACTGATGTCAGGAATGGAATCACCTCAGTACCCTGTGAACAATAAATCACCAATTATCTTTTTTGATTATGTATATGATGACACTAAGAGTTACCCAGTGGCCCAGGTGACCATAGAAATGGATCAGGGATCTTGGTCTCACCAGGTGGGGGTGGTCCCTGCCTTGATGTATGACATGATAATCTGGTACGATTGTCCCCTGTTATGGCTTCTGTGGGTAAGGGTACTAGCACAAAACCAGTGGCGTTGTAAGGAACCCCTGAAGTACACAGACAGCCCAGTGGGGGCTGATCTAGAGGGTGACCTGCATTTTCCCCTGTCTTTCTCAGGGATAATGAGGAGTCAACCCCTGATGAGGTGGTCCCCGACTTGGAGGTATCCCGAGAAAACTTTGGGTCAGCCCAACTCCAGGATGAAACCTTGAGAGAGGCTTGAAATAGTATGGTGGTAGTAAATGGGGTACCCCAAGAACCCGGGGTAGAAAAGAGGTATCCCCATTTTGCCATGAACAGGGACCTGGAATATCAAGTGACTAAACATCAGGGTGAGCTGATTGAACAACTCGTGGTGCCTTAAACCATACAGGAAAATGGTGATGGACCTAGCTCATTCCCATGTGTTAGGAGGACACTTGGGGGAAGATAAGACCATGGAAAGGATCCTTCGGAGATTCTATTGGCCGGTAGTTCATCAATATGTTTGGAACTACTGCCAGTCCTGCCCCGAGTGCCAGATCACCTCCCCAGTAACCCACTTCCGCAGCCCCCTGATACCACTTCCTATTATTGAGGTGCCCTTTTATAGAATTACCATAGATTTGATAGGACTCTTGGTGAAGTCAGCCAGAAGACACCAATATATCCTAGTTGTGGTAGATAATGTGATCCAGTATCTAGAGGCAGTCCCACTAAGACATACTCCCTCCAAGGGTATAGCCAAGGAGTTGTTCCAGATGTTTTCCAGGGTTGGGATACCTAAGGAGATCCTGACCAATCAGGAGACCCCGTTCATCTCGAGGGTAATGCGGGACCTCTGTAAGGTGTTAAAAGTTACCCAGATCTACACCTTTGTCTACCATCCACAAACAATTATATATGTTGCTCGGCACACAAGGAAGCTTTTTCCAATGTGCTGGGTATAAAGGATATCTCTACCCCATTAAGTTAATAATATATAAATATACCCGCACAAAAAAGTCCCACATTATTTAATTTTTATTCTCAATTTTCAATATTGCAGACTTCCACCAATATACAAGCGACTTCAGTAGATAGATAAGCGACTTCAATAAACGTTTTCAGTCTCCTTCTGACCTTTATCAAATACGTCGCTATGGTTGTAGAAGAATGGATTTCAATTCAGTTTAGGAATAATATTAAACTGAACGGCAGGGACATATAGAATAAAACCGGCGAAGCTCGGTGTCGCACTCTCCATAACACTGAGCTTCGGACGGTTTTACTCTATAAGTCCCTGCCGTCCGGATTAATATTATTCCTAAATTGAATTGAAATCCATTCTTCTACAACCATAGCAAGGTATTTGATAAAAGTCCGAAGGAGACCGAAAACATTTATTGAAGTCACTTTCCTATCTACTGAAGTCGCTTGTATGTTGATGGAAGTCTGCAATATTGAAAATTGAGAATAAAAATTAATAAAAATTTTGGACTTTTTTGTGTTGGTATATTTATATACCATCCACAAACAGATGGTCTTGTAGAACATTTTAATAAGAACCTGAAGACCATGTTAAAAAGGGTAGTTGAGAAGGATGGTTGAGATTGGGATTATCTGCTACCCTATCTGCTGTTTTCCATCAGGGAGGTGCCACAAGCGTCCACAGGGTTTTCTCCATTTGAGTTGTTGTATGGCAGACACCCCAGGGGGTTGTTGGATGTTGCCAAGGAGATGAGGGAGAGTGAGGTCACTCCGTATATAAGAGTGTAATAGAGCATATCGCTCAGATGCAGGAGAGGATAGCCCAAGTGATGCCTATTGTGAAGGAGCATCTTCTCCAGGCTCAGAAGGCCCAGTCAAGGGTCTATAACAAGTCAGCCCGTCTCCGACAGTTTAACCCAGGAGACTGAGTTCTGGTGTTGGCACCCACAGTGGAAAGCAAGTTTCTCGCAAAATTGCATATGAGGTAGTGGAAAAGATGAACAAGGTGAATTATAGAGTACACCAACCAGGCAGGAGAAAGCCCTATCAATTGTATCACATTAATTTTGTTAAAACCATGGAAAGATAGGGATCCTCCAGAAGCCACATGCACAGTGGCCTAACCGACACCAGCTATTGATGAGGCAAAAATTGCAGAGACCCTATCGCCCTCCCAGAAACAGCAGTGTAAACAGTTACTCCTACAGAATAGAGATTTATTTACAGAATCCCCTGGTCGAACCACAGTCATTGAGCATGAAATAATCACTGAACCCAAGGCAAGGGTCAATTTAAAACCCTATGGGGTCCCAAGGCTCACAGAGAGGTTATTGCAAAAGAGGTCCAAAGGATGATGAACCTAGGGGTGATCAAGGAATCAAAAAGTGGATGGTCCAGACCCATAGTCCTCGTCCCAAAGCCTAATGGGGAATGGCGATTTTGTAACGATTATCATAAACTAAACAAGGTGTCTAAGGTAGATGCCTACCCCGTGCCCCGGGTAGATGAACTTATAGAGAGATTGGGTACAGGTCAGTACATCACGACCCTGGGTCTTACCAAAGGGTATTGGCAGATTCCATTATCAAAGGAGGCTAGGGAGAAGAAGGTGAGGGATCTTTCCAATATGTCAGGATGCCTTTTGGCTTGCAGGGGGCCCCTGCTACTTTCCAGAGGGCCATGGATCGGGTTTTATGTCCCCACAGTAAATATGTAGCAGCCTATCTGGATGACATAGTCATCTTAAGTCATGACTGGAAAGGTCATCTCTCTAAGGTTCAGGCTGTCCTGGGGGCATTAAGGAAGGCGGGTTTCACGGTCAACCCCAGTAAATCGGCCATAGGGATGGAAGAAGCCCAGTACCTGGGGTACATCGTTGGAGGAGGAGTGATAAAACCTCATCTTAATAAAGTAGAAGCCATACAAAGCTGGCACTGTCCCCGGAACAAAAAACAGGTCATGGCATTCCTGGGAATTGTGGGGGTATTATAGATGGTTCTTCCCCAAATTCGCAGAGATAGCGGTGCCCCTCACCGAACTGTAAAAAGGAGCCAAATCAGTCGTGATTAAGTTGTCCCCGTATGCTGAAGGGGCTTTCCAGAAACTAAAGTCAGCCCTCTGTAGACAGCTGGTGTTAGTTGCCCCCAACTTTTTCATGGAGTTTGTCATTCAGACAGATGCATCAGATGTGGGGCTAGTGGCCGTGATGTCTCAGGTCATAAATGGAGAAGAGCATCCAGTGAGCTATCTTAATAGGAAGCTGTCCCCGGCAGAGAAGAATTACTCAATAATTGAAAAAGAATGCCTAGCCATTAAGTGGGCCTTAGATTCCCTAGGTTACGTTTTACTGGGGCGCAGGTTTAGGTTAGTGTCAGATCATGGCTAAGAGAGAAGAAAGGGAAGAATGCTCGTGTCACCCAATGGTTCATGGCCATACAAGTTTTCAGCTTCTTGGTGGAACAAAGGCCAGGAAGACTATAGGGTAATGCAGATGCCCTGTCGAGGGTACACTGCATGTTGGTTGAAGCTGCTCAGAACCCCAGCTTTGGGCAGAGGGGGAGGTATGTAAGAGGTCAGAGGGAACTGTGATGGACGGGAGATACATGTCACCAAGGACCCTGGCATTGGTGAGGTGAAAACCAGTTATTGCTGGTGTCAGTGGCGGTAAGCCACTGACACACATTTATATTTTAGTATACTTGCAAAGCAAAAAGTCCGGGTCATGTTTTCACAGGAGCAGTCAAAGAGCTGAGTGAGATGACTGCTCCCATGTCTCCAGGTCCAGGTCAGGTCTTGACTGGCCTATCTAAGCCTGGGGAGTCAGGTGGTTCAAAAAGAGAGTGCTTTTGTCTGTTGAAGGAAGAAGATTGCTGGTGCTGCAAAGATCCCAAGAACAGTCAAGATTCCCGGTTCCTGCTGGGACAAGGAAGCCAGGAGGCTTATTTGGACATGAAACTGTAAGTGTCTGACACGGACTGTGTAAAGCTGTTTTGTTTCCCTTTTTGGCTGAAGTCAATAATTATTGGGATTGCAGTGGAACCCATTGCAGTCCCTTTCACTAAGATCTAAATGCAGGCTTATAGGGAGATCCCCTGAATATTCGGATATATTTTTTATAGAACTCACTTTTGGGATGCAGTAACCCCGAAAATACACATCAGTTGGAGGTGAGTGTGACAGGTTCAGTGGCGCAATATTGGCAAACCTCTGTACTTCATGAATTACTGCCTCAGTATAAGACATTTTTTTTCGATCATCAGCTGTTGGCATCTGTCCCGGTTTAATATGTGTTCTGATTTCATTCCGTACCTTCTCTGTAAAGCAAAAGAAAATTATTTTATTATATAATAGCAGACAGATTAAAGAAATGGATTTTAGTGGCAAAATCCGTAAAGAAACAAATTTTAGTGGCAAAATCCGTAAAGAAATGGATTTTTAGCAGCAAAATCTGTAAAGAAACGTATTTTCAGCATCAGAAGCAAGAGAACTTTATTAGCGCCAACATCCATAAAGAAAAGTCTTTTAGCGCCAAAATCCGTAAAGAAACAGATTATAGAAACGTATATTTTGCGTCAGAAGCAAGAGAACTTCATTAGCGCCAAAATCTGTAAAAAAAAAGGATTTTAGCGCAAAAATCCATAAAAAAAGTATTTTAAGCATCAGAAGCTAGAGAACTTTATGAGCGGAAAAAGATTGAATTGCGCAGAAATCATTAGCGACAAAAGCATGTTCACTTTATTATGAATGAGGACACGTTGGACACTTGTCTGCAGAATTGATAAGGCATAACCACCCGACCTCTGCTGCTTCTCTGGCAAGCCTTGCTGGAGCACAGAGCAGCTGAGCAGACATTCAGTAGCTGCTCCTCTGGGCTCCACCATCATGGCTGCCTGCTGTGACCTTCAGACACTAGAGCATGATGAGGTCACAGCAGTGAATGGCTGTGAGGGCTGTAAGCTGAAGAGATTCAGACGGGAGTCGTCTGAACTTGCTTATGCACAGTGTTACTTTACAGCTGCTTACTGTGTGTCGTGCAGTCACACAGTACAGAGCTGCCTCTGAAGAGGGCAGTGTTCTGTACACTCAAGTATCAGTAATAACTCTCTATGGAAGCTCCCACTGAAAATTGCTGCAACTGATAATAAAAAGGTTATAGAAAACACACACATTACTGCAAAAAAAAAAAAATTGCAAAACACTCCCTTTAACTCTGACTTTTACCCAAATCTGAAGCACCACACTATTAATAGTACAGTATATCAATATATCTGATCTATAGAAAGGGAAAATCTTCTCCCCATAGTGTTTTATGGGGAGAATTTCTGTGGTTGTAACTGGAGTCTACACATGAAGGTAATAATCATTGATCAACAATTACTAGCAACAATTACTTTGAATCTCTGGGTGTTTCATCATTAGCAAAATTCCCCAGAGGATTGTTGAAGATGTAGTTTCATTTCCAGCAGAAAAGAGATCCAGGACCGAAATAATCAGATCATCATTAAAATACATCTCGGATTTTGCTGACTCCTGAAAACACATAATATTTCACAAGTTACCCACTTTATATTGCTTGTTCCATTTGCAAAATTGTATAGTTTGGTGAATGCATTTGGAAAATTATAGCCTACTACCTTCTTATTTTCATTTTATTTTGCATGTTTTTTAATTTTACAAAGATTTTCTGTGTAATCTTCTCATGATTGTACCTGTCTGACTGTGAAGTACCAGAGTAATATGTGTCATCCAGAGTCTTGTCACCCAGTCAAGTCACGCTTGACCACAATAATCGGATTAAGTAAGGAAGAGATCAACATGCTGTAGTACAGGCCTGCATAATTTATATACATGCTTGCAGCCCAGCCAAGGAGTTACCGTGTCCCAAAACCCTCGCGGGGGTGGGGTTTGCGGTAACTTCATCCAATATTGGTGTTTCCTTCTGGTTTGAGGGTGTACCCAGTTTGGGGACAGACCAAGGGCGTTTCTGGACTGTCCAGGGACATTCCTGGTCAATCTAGATTTTGGCCCCCACCTCCTGCCAAAGTGTGCAGGTCTGCTCTAATACAAACAGGAGAACTGCTATGGGCACAATGTTTGCACCTGTGTATGCAGATTGTTTTATGGAAGATTTTAAGACTAAGGCTGGAACTAGATATTTATAAGTAGATTTTTCAATTAAAAAAAGTCTTTTATATCAAGATGTGCATTCGGGTGTAAGTGATTGCTTTGCTTGTGGTGATTCATTCATATAGATGACTATATAAAGCATGCATATTTTATCAGCTCACCTGTTCCTGTTTCATAAGATATGCATCGATATATCCAGTTATGTCATTTGCATTAAACTCCTGTCTTCGATTCTTAATACATGTTGAAATAAAACGGCATACATATTCTATTTTCTGCAGGACCTTTTTGTGTTGGCCAAGGAGTGATCCAATTAAGGGGTAATAATTAAACAGCTGTTGAAATATAAAATTCATGTTTAGATTTTGTGTAAAAAGTACAATAAAAAGGTGTTTAATTGGAGATCACAAAGGGCAGCAAGGTGGCCACAGTTGTCCTTCCAGCACTGGGGTCCTAGGTTCAAAGCTTACTCCATATTTCATACTGTTGGTTAATTTGTTTTTTAGTGTGTTTGTGGCTATGAGATGCGACATTAGATTGAGAGCCCCACTGTGGATAGGGAATCTGGGCAGCACTGCAGAATATGTCGGGGCTATACATTGAACCTTTAAGTTCCAATGGCCATAGGGTACAATATTTTCAACATACAATGGTCTTGCTTTTAGATTAGCTATAAAACATCTGTATAAGTGCAGTGCATGCAGTGATTGGTGGCCTAGTACTCCTCTCTACAGTACAGTGCGGTACTATATGTCCTGTACTAGTCTTACATATGCCAAGATGATCATACCCATTGGGCACCAGATGATGCCCTTATATTCTTTTTCTGGTACACTGAGTAGTAAGTACATGCCCAATGAAGCTCCAGCTTCCAGGAGCTCTTTCTAAATGTTATATGTAAGGACTTGCTTTATCTCTATTAATTACCTGCTTAATTTTTTTACATATTCATTTCGCATCATGTTTGGGTGACATTTCTTTGTCTTCAGAACCTGTTACTGTACAAGTTTTCCTTAGAGTTATGATTTCAACATACAATGGTCATCCCTGAACCAATTGATATTGTATGTTGAGTGATCACTGTATAAGCAATAGGAAAACATAATATACAAATAAATACAAATAATATTTGATAATAGAAAGTTCCAAACTCCTGATCAGAACAAATGATAGCAACTGCTATAGCAGAAAACATTAAGGGGATGTTCTCATATCAGAGATTTATGGCAAATCAATAGGATATGCCATAGATGCTTGACAAGCGAAGATCACACCTCTGGGATAGCAACCATCTTGAGAATAGACTCCTGTAAGTCTCCATGTAAAATGGATAGAAGGTTGCACTTGGGCAGAACTTTTCTATTTCAGTGGGAGTTCCGAGTACAGTTAGCCACTTGGAATTCTCATAGAACAGAATGGAGAGTAACATGCAAATGCGACCTACTCTCCATACTGCCCCTTGAGACCTGTTCTCAGACATATATGGCATATTATGTCTTAAGGTATTTTTTTGTGCTAGGTATTTTATGTCTATGTCTATAACTGGGGGTAGTATGGATGGTTCTAATATGGGGAACTCTTGATAGCACTTGTTGGGGGCCATTGTGGATGGCACTGCCATGTGAGGATTCTGTGGTATCATAACTAAAGAATTTTGCAATAATCTTTGCTCAGCATCTTCGGTATAGTACTTTATAAAACAAGCCCCAGCTGTTTCAGAATTTATTTTTCCAGAGACTTACTAGAGGTTCTCCCCTTCCTTTTACAAAAAGGATTTGCAGCAGCTGTTGAGAGGCCGTAACACTAATCTCATAGCAATCAATCACTTAATTAAAGGAACTGTGAGAGTTAACATTTTAAAATCTGTGGACTTCCTGTTACTTGGGGGACATGTGGCTGCAGCAGCCTATTATTGGCTTCAGTTACATTTTATTCCTGTGACATTACTGCTCGCACACCGTTCACTTCCTGTGGGGATGTCAAAGAACTGGCACATGGCTGAGGAACAGGAAGTGAACAGAGACCAGAGACACCGCTAAATCAGAACAGCAATACATTTAGTAATAGTCTTTATTTACCTTTACCCTACATGTTAAAAGCTAATCATTGTGGTGAGAAAACCCTGTTAAGTGAAAATTAGTATCACCCATGTCTCAACTGGAGGATAGAAGGTGGGAGCTGATCTGAGTTTGGGTCTCTTTTTTGTCTGAGTCCCTGTTAGTACTACTATCTACCATGACCAGGTTTGGACTGGCCTACAGGGGAATAGGGGAACCCCCGGTGGGCCCCTGATCACGGTAGACCTAGAGTTGTTTTTTAACTGCATAAATATCCTAAGAAGAGGCAAAAAAACATAGAAAGAGAGACAGAAAGCAAGAGGCAAATCATAGGAGGCCTGTACACTCATTTACAGTAGTTTAGGGTGGACCCCTAAAATAAGCTCCACCGGTGGGCCCAGAAACAGCTTAACTGGTTGGCCCCTAGAGTCAACTTCACCTGTGGGCCCTATGCACCCCAGTCTGACACTGACCATGACTCTTTGGTATTATTAATAAAGCCCACTAAAAAGCCTGGATATATCTTAAAGCTAAACATGTTTTCTTACCATGAGTTTGGGTGTAGCCACCAGTTTGGTACTTTCATTTAACAAGTGAATTAATTTTTTAAATAGTGGGTCATCATACTCAAACCTTTTCCCAAAAATAATAGAACTGATTACATTGGATACCGCAAAGTGTGTCAGCATGTGTGGATCAAATGGTTTGCCTGCAAGAAGAAGAAATAGAAAAGGTAAATTAACAAAAATGGTATAAAAATAAAAACAATTACATGATATGAAAGGTTATAAGTAACCACTGATGAGTCACACTTAACTATTCAATCAAAGGCAAGGTTCACACGGCTTATTCAAGCCGTAATTGCGGGCCGGATTTCGCCCGCAATTACGGCTTGAATAAGGGGCGGGATGGGGGCGGGGGCGCGGCGGGGGAGCTGTTCGCCGGCCTATAGACAATGCATTATTTACGGCGCGCCCGCGCCGTAAATAATGTTCATGTCACTTTCTCCCCCTGCGACGGATTTGCAGAGCGGGGAGGAGCGACGGAATCCATAGTTCTCTATGAGACCTGTGGATAACCGTAATGACAGGGACGGATTGGAGCCGTACTGCAGCGCAAATCTGGCGTGCAGTGCGGCTCTATTCTGCGGCCAAATAAGCCGTGTGAACACGGCCAAAAAGTACTTTCAGTAAGTGACGGCACATCACTATACCAGCCTCAGTCATGATATTATTGAAGCAAATCTACGGCTGGCATGACCATTCAAATCTAATTTAGTTTTAGATGCCATAGATGTTTCAGGTTTCATGTTTGGTAAAGTAATAAAATATTAGACAGCTCTTCCCGTATCTACATTTTGCATGGAGTTTTTTGGCTGAAAAAAATGTACTAAAAACTGCATTTTGTATGTCTTTTATCAAAAAATGCATATAGCAACGTGCTCTTTGTGCATTTGTTTCTACTGCGTTTTCCCATGATGTAAATCATGTAATCCATCACGTGTCTTGCAGTGTCAAACGTAGTGTTAACGTGTCAAAAAAATGCAACATGAAAAAAGTCACACGCTGCACGTTGCTTTTGAAAAAAATGCAACTGACCAAATGTATGTATTACTCTTTGTGCCTACTCTCTGTCCTGGCTTCTTAAAAATACAGACACATTGCCATACTGAAAACTCCATTGCTGAACAAAAAAACATTCCCAGTAGGAGGCAATGATAACCCCAGCATAGCTACAGGGGGTGCAGAGATAGCAGTCACTACCGGGCCCTGCAGCCTGAAGGGGCCCAAAATCACTGCTGGGACATAACATGACTCCAGTGCTGTAAATGGCACATGGCAGTAAGGGTGCACCTATATCACAATTGTGCGCCAGGGCCCAGGAGCTTCAAGTTCACATATACAGTATGTGAGCCTTAATCTCTAGATACCTCCCCGCACAAAATTGTTGTTTCTCACAGAATATCTTCATGATTTCTTCTGTGCATACACCATACTTGGGAACTAACTTCCATAATGCATAAGACTATCTTTCACCTTTACAACTTTAACAAGAGACCTGAAAACCCAGTAGCCAAAAATGTAAAATAACCATGTTTCCACTACACCAACAAACATACAGCTCAGTATCAGGTTTTTTAGTGCTGATATTGTATTTGTCCTAATCCTATATTACATATTTTAAACATTCATTTTTATTGAGCACATCCAAAATATCAACATTATATTCAAGTGCACATAATAACAGAAGGTAGAGATTAGCATTCCATCACATCCCAAATATCAACAAGATGTTCAAGTGCACATATTCACAGAAGGTAAAGATTTTCATGCCATATCAATTAGATATACGAATTACTTTTGTACTTTACAGGATAAGCGTAACCTAACCATTTTAATAATGCTCTTTTTAACTTTTATTAGTACCTTAATAACTCAGATGAAATAAACAACTAATAAGATTCAAAAGAATGGAGTAATCTGGTGGTGATTCATATACTCCCCTGCTCCACAGATCATAGAAAGATGCAATGCATGCTTTGTATGATAATTTCCTTTGGTATCTGTCCAGAGCTGGCCAGAGGAACAGCTTTTATGTGCTCCCTGTCCACTGGTGATACCATGCCCATCTGGCGTAGAACCTTTTGTCAGCAGCAGATTACTCCTTTTGATTACAGTAGTCTCCTTTCCCTCCCCCCTTATAACCAAACAAAAACAAATACAACCAAAGAAAAAACTGAGCTCACTAGTTAGCAACCATTAGCTCTGTATATCGTGTTGCGAACCCCCATAGATCGCTGTTGAACCAAAAAATGGTGTTCCAAGTCATGGAGGTGTCGCAGAAAAGGCAGACAGGTTGCGCGCGATTACCCCAGTTCCCAACCACATCCCCACCAGGATCTTATTCAATTTCCATAATTGGTGGCTCACCCTCTATATTACATATTTTAA
This sequence comes from Phyllomedusa bahiana, assembly GCA_025379985.1. NCBI lineage: Eukaryota > Metazoa > Chordata > Amphibia > Anura > Hylidae > Phyllomedusa > Phyllomedusa bahiana. The sequence continues at coordinate 60,174 of JAODAL010012893.1, read as the reverse complement.
ACCCTTGGCTTGTACAGCGCCCTGGAATTAATGGTCTCTAAAATAAATAATAACAATGATAATAATAATGTAGATATTCCCCATCTACTCACAATATAAGTGCAAGTTTGTCCTACAATCCCAGCAAAACTCAGGTCATTTTAGAGTGAGCTCCAAAAGAAGACAGACAAAAAGTTAGAATAATGCAAGACTGTATAAAACCCATGAGACATAGGCTTCTTACCATCGTGAGATTTAAAACGTTCTATAAGGTGAAATAATTCATCCTGAATTTTGGCCTCCACAGTTTTCTTCCCCATACCAAAATCTCGGAGTGTTGATAGTGTGAACCTCCTTGTAGATTTCCATAGTTCCCCATTTGAAAAAACAATACCTGAAATATATTTAATTTTGAGCAATGGGATGTTCCATTTACATGAGATATTTAATTAGACATACTTGGAAGAAACTAGAATAATTTAAACAATACAGCTAGGAATATAACAGAATTTATTTTAATGTCTAAAGTTTTGTTCTCAGAAGTTCTCGTTGAATTGTGTTAAATAAATAAATAAACATGACCTAAAAGCAAGAAATTACATACATGTTTACACACCTGAGTTATTACAAGCAATTATTATGATGGAAAGATAGAATATACTAAAAAAAGTATGGAAGAAGAAACACAAAAGAAATATGATAATGGAAAAGAAGAAGAAGGTGGATAAAAAGATGAAAAAAGGAAGAAATAGGAATAGTAGAAGTAAGATCAGAAAAAAGAAAAGAGGAAGGAGGAAATTGTGATAATGATAATGAAGGAGGAAGTGAAGAAAGTAGATGAGAAAGAAGGTAAAAAAGTGAATCAGCATGAAAGTTATTATGTTAATGATAAAGGAAATGAAGAAACAAAAGGGAGACATGAAAGTAGAAGAGAGAAAGGGAAGATAAAGAAAAAAAGATTGAAAATGGTAATGTTGTTGATGATGATGATAATGATGATGAAGGAAAAGGAAAAAGAGCTAAGGGAAAGAAGAAAAGAGGATAGAAAAAAAGGAAAAAAGAATGAACATGATGATGATGGTGATAGTGAGAAGAAGGAGACAGAAGAAGAAGGAAGATGAAGAATTAGACAACAAGGAGTTGAAGAAGAAGAAGGAGAAAAACCCACTCTTCTCCCTTAAGTGACCACCACTTTCACAATGTTGGTGTCTCCTCTAAACCATGCACTATGTCTCCTGTCTTTGGTAAACCTGCCTTCCCTGAATGTATGTCCAGAGTGTCCACATTTTATCCTTAGGCTTTGTTCGTGTGTTGTCGGACTTATGTCTCCGCCAACGCTCAGGGTGGAGAATGGCTTTTATACCCGCAGCTACTTAGTTTCTATCAGTCCTTAATTACAGTAGCACAGACCACTTCTCCCCTTTGAGCAGCTATGTTTACAATCTTTCTACCCTGCTGGGGTTGTCTCCATGGTCTACAGGATCTTGATGGAGGGGTTAACTAGAGATGCTGTTCTGTCTTTCCAAAGTAAATGCGAACAAGGCCTGGGGCATCCTCTTTTCCTTCTTAGTATGCTCAAGAAAACAACTACAAGCTCCTGTCTAGGTGGTATAAGATACCAGATCTCCATACATCCAAAGCATGTTGGATATTCGTCTTCTCAAAGTGAACTTATATTTACACTTGATGGGAATGCCTATGTATCAAACCCTTCTGGAAGGTGTTTTTTTGGGTATGTAATGCATTTTCGAAGACTAAGGTTGCTTGTAACTAAGAGCTGGGTCTACTCTCCATTATCCCTGGGCCAGTTTATCTAGTAGCGAAGGGCTTGCTGCATCATTTTGTAGCTACTACTTAACAAATGATTGCAGCCCACTGGTAACAAACAGGCTCCTCTCCATTATGTGCTTTTTCATCTGGTAGCCATGGATTTTATTTAAGGCTTCAGTTGAATTACGTTCATGGATGATTTCTCATAGCTAATGATTGTATGAGTGTTAAACTTACATTCACTCTTTTTTTGTCCTATGTGGTTCCTCTCCCTTTTCTCCTCCCCTCTTGTGTTCTCCTTGCCTTATGTCTTGTGTCTTTGTTTTCCAATACAACTTTTTGAGCAAATGGTAAATTATGTTCTTGAGTGGTTGTCAGATAAATAACTACAGTATGTCACACAAATTAGTACACCCCTCCCATTTAAATATATGACACTTTTATACAATATAAAGTAGTCATTATACAGCTTGTATAACAGTGAAAATTTGGTGTACCCTCAAAATAACTCAACACATCCATTAGTGTCTAAGTTGCTGGCAACAAAAGTAAGTACACCCCTAAGTGAAAACAGACAAACTGTGCCCAATTTGTCATTTTCCCTTCACTGTGTCATGTGATTCATTAGTGTTACACAGTTTTAGGTGCGAATTGGGAAGCAGGTCTCACATTCTCTCATACTGGTCACTGAAGTTCAACATGGCACCTTATGGCAAAGAACTCTCTAAGGATTTGAAAAAAGTAATTTTTGCACTACATAAAGATGGCCTAGGCTATAAGAAGATTGCCAGCACCCTGAAACTGAGCTGCAGCACGGGGGCCAAGACCATACAGTGGTTTAACAACACAGGTTCCACACAGAACAGGCCTTGCCATGATCGACTAAAGAAGTTGAATGCGTGCTTGTAACGGGTTTGGTGGATTCGCTGGACCACCACAAGCGATAATGGTTAAGCCACGCCAGGGAGCGGAGTCTAAGTAGCCCCCGGTATTCACCAAACCCCGCCACAAAGCGGGATGGACTTGCTGTGGCATGAGGCTACCAGGTCGATACCCCTGACGTGACTTGCTTGCGATGGCAGCCAGGGTAATGCGCGGTACAGAATCGTGATCCAGAGACAGGCAGGAGGTCAGGGCAGGTGGAAGAGATTCGTGGTCAGAGACCTGGCTTGTTGAGGATTCAGTCGTTGAGCAGATTGGGTATAAAGAAGGTTTTTGTGATCGGTGAAGATCTCAATGGGATGGCGAGCCCCCTCCAGCAAGTGCCGCCATTCTTCTAGGGCTAATTTTATGGCTAGTAGTTCGCGATCACCAATAGTGTAATTTCGTTCGGCTGGGGTGAAAGTTTTAGAGAAGAAGCCGCAAGTACGCAGTTTCCCAGAGGAGGTCTTCTGAAGGAGGCCAGCACCTGCACCTACTGAGGAGTCCACTTCTAGGACGAACGGGCGTTGCGGGTCCAGGCGAGACAGAACTGGAGCAAAAGCAAAAGCTGACTTAAGGCGATCAAAAGCTTCTTGGGCTTCTGGAGGCCAGGATTTAGGGTTGGCATTTTTCTTCATAAGGGCCACCAGTGGGGCCACAAGTATGGAGAAATGAGGGACGAATGGCCGTAATAATTTGCAAATTCCAGAAATCATTGGATAGAGCGAAGACCCACTGGTCGAGGCCACTGTAAGACCGCAGACAACTTGGAGGGATCCATCTAGAGACCCTGATCCGAGACGATGTACCCCAGGAAGGGCAACGATGTGCATTCAAACAGGCATTTCTCCAGTTTGGCATATAACTGGTGGTCACGGAGACGTTTGAGCACCTGGCGTAAGTGGTGGCGGTGAGTTTCCAGGTCAGGGGAAAAGATTAAGATGTCATCTAGGTAGACGATAACACAGACGTAGAGGAGGTCACGGAAGATCTCATTGACGAAATTCTGGAACACCGCCGGAGCATTGCAGAGGCCAAATGGCATGACGAGATATTCAAAATGGCCATCTCGGGTATTAAAGGCCGTCTTCCACTCGACGCCTTCACGGATACGAATCAAGTTGTAAGCTCCACGTAAATCCAACTTGAAAAAAAAATTTGCGCCACATAGGCGATCAAAAAGCTCTGAGATCAGAGGTAGGGGGTATCGATTTTTTATAGCAATTTTGTTAAGTCCCCGATAATCGATACAGGGCCGGAAAGTTCCATCTTTCCTTTTAACAAAGAAGAAACCGGCTCCCGCAGGCGAGGTAGACTTGCGTATGAAGCCTTTACAGAGATTCTCCTGGATATACTCCGACATAGCCTTAGTCTCCGGGACCGAAGGAGGGTAGACTCTGCCTCGGGGAGGAGTACAACCGGGTTGCAGGTCAAGAGGACAGTCGAACGGCCAGTGCAGGGGAAGAGTTTCGGCCTGTCTTTCAGAAAAGACGTTGGCTAGATCCTGGTAAGGAGTGGGCACCAGCGCGTGGCTGACAAAATTTCCAGCGGACCCCGAATCAAGGAAGGCGGTGGCTTGAAAGTTGCTGTCCAGCGAAACTCCACAGAGTATGGGAATGGTCAGGCGGGGAGAGGCCGCACGGACATCTAGGGATGCCTCTCCTGCGAGCCCTAGGTGCGAGAGTGACCCGGGCGCTCCGGACAGACCTCAATGAAGTGGCCAAAACCACCACAGTAGAAGCACAGCGACATCTGACGACGCTGTGAGTGTTCCTCCTGGGACAGGTGGGCTCTCTCGACCTGCATGGGTTCATCCCCAGGAACCATTGGCGGAGGAAGTGGAGGTCGTTGGAAAACGGGAGCCAGATGAGGTAGCCAGCGTGGTCGGGCGACCTCCCGTTGGTCGGGCGACCTCCCGGAGCTCTTGCTGTCTCTCGGCAAACCGAATGTCAATTCTGGTGGCCAACCGAATTAGTTCGTCCAGAGCGGATGGCAGGTTCCGACCAGCGAGCTCGGCTTTAATACGCCCAGAGAGACCTTGCCAGAAGGTTGCCACCAAAGCCTCATTATTCCAGTCCAGCTTAGAGGCTAGGGTACGGAACTGCAAGGAGTACTGACCCACTGTAGATTCGCCCTGACGGAGACGGAGAAGACCTGCGGCAGCAGAAGAGGTGGGGCCAGGTTCCTAGAAGACGGTGCGGAACCCCAGGAGGACGGTGTGCAGATTAGCAGGCAACGGATCACCTCGGACCCATAGCGGAGTGGCCCAGGCCAATGATTCCCCCGATAAGAGGCTAATTATGAAGGCCACCTTAGCCCGCTCGGTAGGGAATTGGTGCCCCAACATCTCAATGTGGATGGAGCATTGACTGATGAAGCCACGACACTTCTTGGGGTCACCGTCATAGCGTGAGGGAAGCGGCAGATGCAGAGATGGTCCCGGTGCAGGAGCAACTGGTGCTGACGTGGCGGCAGCAACCGCAGATGGAGGTAGACGGGCCGCAAGGTTCTGCATCATGGCTGTGAGCTGGCCAAGACGCTGGCTCTGCTGGGCGACAGTCGTCGTGACGTCCCAGAGACCGGGTAAGGGTACCCTGGCAGAATCCATGGCCAGATTGTACTGTAATGGGTTTGGTGGATTCGCTGGACCACCGCAAGCTATGATGGTTAAGCCACACCAGGGAGCGGAGTCTAAGTAGCCCCCGGTATTCACCAGAGCCCACCGCAAAGCGGGATGGACTTGCTGCGGCGTGAGGCTACCAGGTCACTTCCCCTAACGTGACTTGCTTGCGATGGCAGCCGGGGTAATGCGTGGTACAGAATCGTGATCCAGAGACATAGTCAGGGACAGGCAGGAGGTCAGGGCAGTCGGCAGAGATTCGTGGTCAGAGACAGGCAGACGGTCAGGGCAGGCAGCAAACAGGCAAGGTCAGGAAACGTAGCGGAACGGACTGGTACACGGGTGATCAAGACGGACTCCAACACTCTCTACACTGAACGCACACCAACAATCTGGCAGAGAGTGCAGGGGGCGTAAACCTTATATAGGACCAGCGGCCGGCAATAGACTAATTACCGGTGCGCTGGCCCTTTAAATCCAGACCAGCCGTTGTGCGCGCGCCCTAAGCAGCGGGTACGCGCGCGGCAGCCAGGACAGGCAGCAGAAGCGTGCACAGGAGCGTGGACAGGGGTTAGCCTCCCACGACCTGAAAAATGTACTATCATTTACATAAAAAGTGTAGTAAATTATATCTGAAATCTAGTCCAGTTCATAGCTGGTGCAGATTTCAGTTACAGGGGCACGGAGTGCTAGGCATATGTTTCCTAAAACATTTGGAGCAACATGTATGAACGGGGCTGCGACAGTTTTCTGGTGTACTTTAAGCCAAAAAGAATGTATGAACAGGAGCACTCCAAACTTTGGCGCAATAAGTCCCTTTCTAATGTGCCAAAGACACTCTTTAGTGCACCAAAGATTAGGGGCATGTCACACCACATTTATAGAAGTAGACACATTTATGATTCTGTGACGCCAAACCTAGGAGCAGAACAGTTAGAACAGCCAGACCAGGTTAAAGGTGGTGCCTGAGCCAGACTTGTAGTATTGGCTCTACACTGCCCTGTATGTATGACCTGCAGAAGAACAGCCAGACCAGGGTAAAGGTGGTGCCTGAGCCAGACTTGTGGTATTGGCTCTACACTGCCCTGTATGTATGACCTGCAGAAGAACAGCCAGACCAGGGTAAAGGTGGTGCCTGAGCCAGACTTGTGGTATTGGCTCTACACTGCGCCTGTATGTATGACCTGCAGAAGAACAGCCAGACCAGGGTAAAGGTGTTGCCTGAGCCAGACCTCCGGTATTGGCTCTCCACTGCCCTCTATGTATGACCGTCAGAATCACAGAATGACCAGTGTAAAGGTGGTGCCTGAGCCAGACTTGTGGTATTGGCTCTACACTGCCCTGTATGTATGAACTGAAAAAGAACAGACAGACCAGGTAAGGTGGTGCCTGAGCCAGACTTGTGGTATTGCTCTACACTGCCCTGTATGATGACCTGCAGAAGAACAGCCAGACCAGGGTAAAGGTGGTGCCTGAGCCAGACTTGTGGTATTGGCTCTACACTGCCCTGTATGTATGACCTGCAGAAGAACAGCCAGACCAGGGTAAATGTGGTGCCTGAGCCAGACTTGTGGTATTGGCTCTACACTGCCCTGTATGTATGATCTGCAGAAGAACAGCCAGACCAGGGTAAAGGTGGTGCCTGAGCCAGACTTGTGGTATTGGCTCTACACTGCCCTGTATGTATGACCTGCAGAAGAACAGCCAGACCAGGGTAAAGGTGGTGCCTGAGCCAGACTTGTGGTATTGGCTCTACACTGCCCTGTATGTATGACCTGCAGAAGAACAGGTTCATACATTCTGCCGCATTCTACACTGACTTGTCACCCTTGGTGTTTGGTGTATCTTGTACTATTTTCATATGCCAGTCTTAATGAATTCCCTTCACATACATTAATGTTTTTCTGAAATTTCAATGAGAAAATTTATGAACTTAGCAATAGTAATGGGAATATCTAAAGGCAAATTTTTAAATATTCTTCTACACTAAGAAGTCTGCACAAATGTCCAGTATGATGGTGCCATCATTACCATATCCTTTTGTTGTTAAATTAAAGATTGGAGCAACTGCCCTTTCACCAAAATCATCAGCTTGGGTGACGAGCGCTTCTTTCACAGCCTTGTATCCGGCAACAATCACCGCTTTTTTGGAACCGAAATGCAAAGTAAATACTTCGCCATACTTCTGAGACAGCTGCAAAATAAAAATTTTCAGTTGAAAATAAATTAATTGTCATTTTTTTCTATAATAATTACAATGTATTTATAAAACTATAGAGCCTAAAACAAGGCCAGTTTGAAGTAAGCAAAAGGTTTAATGCATAAAGTTTAACTGTTTGGGAGAGACAGTGCAAAACACTGCTTCAAAATCTCCGCCATACTCTGCCCAAATTACTGTGCCATACAATGCCCATGAGATCCGTAAAGGCAAGATACATCAATGTCTATAGCCTAACAAGATTGACCAGGTTTGTTGAGATAAGTCATGTCCCAGGTTGTTTGAGCAAAAGGCCTATATTGATTCCCTGTTGCAGTAAGAAGAGATGTAGGAAGCAGTATCTGCTATGGTCAATAGTAAAGCTCCATTCTCAGACAGGCTTTTGGCAGAAGTGTATACAAATGTAGGGATTTGGATTTGACTTACCTATTACAGGTTTTTCTGGAGGAAGTAGTGAGGGGTGCTTTACCTGTTTTTATGTGGAGAGCCATCATGATGGTATTGAACAAGCCTGGTAAAGATCTCCTTTATGCCCATTTTTCTGTTACTCACAGTTGTTACAATCTTGGCCAAATCTTTTTTTTGCACTTTTATTTAATGCTTGGCCAAAGTTAGGGGGTTTTGCCTTTTAAGGTTCTAACAATTATTATTCATAGGGATTAAAATAGCTTCATGCTTGGCAGGTCTACCAGATGGATAGTTTCTGTAGCAATATATTAAGACAATTAATAAAAATCTATTTCCCAGGTGAAGAAAAGAGACATTTAAAGAATGAAGATGAACAGAGGGACTGGGGATAAAAATAGGGACTGCCCTCCAAAAGAGGGACACTTTAGAGGAACTGTTTGCTTTGGGCAGGGAAAACGGGCAAGCGTACCCTTTGTCTCCCCTGATCTTTGCACTTGCTATGGAACCAGAAATGCTATTTTGCACAACTATCTAGTTATTATAAGAAGGAATAGAAATTTTCTTGTATGGGTCGATTGGCAGCTGTCTCATAGGGGGTTATGCCTTCCTCTGGACCAACACAATAGTCTTATAGGTTGGACTTCATGCACAGTGGCGTAGCTACAGGGGTCGCAGCGGACACACTTGTGACTGGGCCCCTGAGTCAGGGGGCCCACAGGTCCCCCTTGCCACACAGCTGCATGTGACCCAGCGATGCAGTGATCACAGCCGCCATCTGCATGGTGCAGGCAGGGAGGGATGAGGCACACTGAAGGCAGCAGCGTGATGTATTAATGTCATGGTGCCACTGCCTGTGATAAGCCCTAAGCCTATGCCTAGGGTTGGGACCTAGTAGATGCTGGAACTGGCGCCCAGAGTGGGCGGTATGATGACGTCACACTGTCCGCTCCGGATTCAAAGAGAGGTGTTTGGGGGGAGAACAGGGGAGAGCTGAGGTAAGTATTATTATTACTTTTTTTATATAAAAGGGAAGGGGCCAGAATACCTACTTACTTGAAGAGGCCCTATCTACCTACCACAAGGAGCCCTATCTATCTGCCTTCCTGCCATGAGGAGCCCTATCTACCTGCCTACCTACTACAAGGCCCCTATCTACCTGCCTACCTGCCATAAGAGGCCCTATCTACCTGCATACCTACCATAAGGGTCCCTATCCATTGGCCCACCTACCATAAGGTGCCCTATATACCTGCCTACCTACCACAAGGTCCCTTATCTACCTGCATACCTACCATAAGGGGCCCTATCTACTTGCCTACCTATCATAAGGGGCCTTATCTACCTACTTACCTACTAGAATGGGCCCAATCTACCTCCCTATCTACTGGAAGGGGCCCTATCTACCTACCTACTAGAAGTAGCCCTATCTATTAGAGGGGGCCCTACTACTTACCTACCTACTAGAAGGGCCCTATAATGAAGGGGAACTTTACCTACTTAATAGGAAGAGTCTGCCTACTTATCAGACTAATTTCTATGGTCTAACCTACCTAAAAGAAACATCTTCCTATCCGCCTGTCTAGTTTGGAGGGGCTGTCTACTATATGGAGTGTGTTTCTACCTACTAGTGGCACAAATGGGGGCCTAATAATCGGCTGGAGGCACTTTCACTGTTTAGACTCTGCAGGGACAAGCTGTGGCTGGGAGAAGACATCATGATGTTCTGGACTGGAAGCAGAAGGTAAAGAGAGAACGACTTTCATCAGATAAGACGTCACCTGTGAGTCCCTAAATTTAATTGCACTGTAATCACTTATATGGCTGCAGACCCTGTTTACAGAAGCTATTTACCATATAGTCCATGTATGGTGGTAATAGTGGTTTTAGTGTAACGGTTTATATTCAGGACCAGTACAATGGTATCATTCAAACAGTTAAGGGTGGTGATATGTGGTCATGGTGTTGCAGTATTATTAGGTGCTTGTATATTATTGTTATTCATATTAGTCTTAATGTACTGATTTGGTCAGTAATATTATGGTGGTATTAGTCATTATATGGTAGTGATATGTGGTGGTATTATTTGGTCTATGTATGTTGTTGTTATTGGTAAGATTGGTCTTGGTATACTGGTTTGGTCATTAATATTATGATGGTATTAGTCTGTATATAGTAGTGATAATGTGGCCATTGTATACTTACTGACCCGCAGAATACAGATAAGTCAATTAAGCTATTCAGCATAAACTCCCAAAAAATTAAACCCATAAAACATTTTTTTCCTGTTCACCCCACAACATTTTTGTGGGGGAAGGGGCAAGAGGGAACAAACGCTTTGGCTGTAGAATTTGTTTTTCTTTATTTCCATTTGAAATGAATTTTCCTCTATTGAACAATTCCTTTAAATAATTTTCTGCAATGCGCTACACCGCAGACATCCATCACTTCAAGTAGGTAACCTGTTGTTGAAAAGTAGTGGTCCACAGACAGTGTCTGGGAGTAATGGGGCCCCAAGCTGACGTTTTAGACCTGGACCCATGAGTCCTTAGCTACGCCCCTGTCCATGCACCTTCTCTATTATGTCACTATGTAACCCTCCCCATAGTACTATGCTCCCATCTTAACTGTGGCACTCACTATATGGTAAATACAGTATCCTACCTCCATTAGTGATTGGTAGGGCCGACTTAGGTCCAATAAGTTGAGGTTACCAATGAAAGGAAGAGGGGTCGGTCCAGGAGGCATGTTTGCTGTGCTCTGTTTAGATCTAGTCATCCAATAGATGAAAAATAGCATGAAAATTGAAAAACATAATAAAACATCTGCTCTAGTCAAAAAGTAGAGAATAAAAGCCATCGCGAAGTGTCGCTGAGAGTCCGTTCTCAATGTGCTGCAGTCATGGCATTGATACCCATGGACTCAATTCTCCTAAACATGTTAATATTTACTAGGGCACAAATAAACTAATCTGATTGGCACATTGCCATTCAACACAAATAGCAGTCCTCAGTAGTTCACAGTTTTAGACTGCACAATCTTAGTTTTACATCCATTATGTATTACTCAATTTCAAATGAAGACATTTTGGCAAGAGATCATTAGATTTTAATGTAATAGTGTCTGGCAAAGGAATATGATTTGCGGTGTTTTTCTCATCTGTATAGTGAGTGGTTGTACCACTGCCAGGACGTTAAGTTCATACAGCAATGTTAGGAAATACAAACAACCCAGTATCGCCAATTGCATAAATTTTGTGTATAGAAGACCTTAAGCAAAACTGATGTCAGCTAAATTAAAATTTTGGGGCAAGAAATTTTCCACTTATGACTTGTCTTAGGTGTGTTATACACCTGCATCTCTGGTAACTTGGGAACTGGCATCAAGAGAGAGAAACTCCATCACAAAAAAGCTCCCCCATTATGCTGCCAGGTATTGCCACCTAGAATAAAATATTTCCCGGTCCCATGACTCTTAAGCTACCTCATCACACCCTTTTGTAACCTACCCACATTTTTTAACTTTGGCATTTTGGTTAATTAGAAACCAACTGATTTCAATGGTACAAAGTCAAACCGTTTTCATGGTCAACCACTTAAAGGGGTTGTCCATATCTCTCCACACCCCTCTTTCCCTGATCAGTTAACTGCCTGCCCTAAGTGCTCAACTCCATTGACAGATCTGGGTACTCACTTTCTAAACAGTTTAGATAAGTGCAAAAAGCTTGCTGGTAATAAAGGCAGTTTAATTGGAGCGCAGTTAAAACTGCATCAAAACTGCGCCGTGTGAAAGCAGCCTAAGGAGATCAACACACTATATTAAGGTTTGTATAATTATTAGGCAGCTTGTTTTCCTCCAGCAAAATGGCCCAACAAGATTTAACTGATTATGAGAAGTCAAAACTTGTCTTTCAGAAGAATGCAGCACTTTTGAAATTGCTAAGATCTTGCGGCGTGATCACAGAAGCATCAAGCGTTTTGTTGCAAATATTCAACAGGGTCACAAGAAACGTGTTGAGAAAGAAAGATGCAAATGAACCGCAAAATATTTTAGGAAAATCAAATGTGTAGCTACCAATAAGCCATTATCCTCCTGTAGTGTTGGTCAAGCCTTTCGAGAAAAGTTAAGTTTGAGTCGAACCTCACGATTTTTTAGAACTCAAGCCAAACCGAACATTTTACTGTTTGTTCGATTAAATGTTCGCGTTCTGCATCGTGTTCGACGCGCTATTTTAATAGTTTTTAGGTGCATTAAATCAGTGTAAAGTGCACCTGAAAGTACAATCCTCTCAAAAATCTAGCATCAGATATACCTTGCATTGTAAACATTATTGCGCAAATCGCAGCACATAGCATATTATTGGTAGTGTATGTAATGCGCCTATCGCCTATAAACTAGTAATGATATGTTATGCACCTCCGTGCGCAAATCGTGGCACATAGGCGCATTACATACACTACCAATGATAAGCTATGTGCCGCAAATCGTGGCACATAGGATATCATTGGAAGCGTATGTAATGCGCCTATCAAGGCGCATTGTGCACGGAGGCACATAACATAACATTTCTAGTTTATGTAATGCGCCTATCGTCTATAAACTATAAACTAATGTGCCTCCGTGTGCAATATGCCGCGATAGGCGCATTACATACACTACTAATGATATGCTGTGTTATGGAGGCGCACAGCGTATCATTTTTAGGGGCATTTCAATGTGTCGTGCCCGGCGTACAATGTGCCTAGTGTTATTGTACTGCTATGGATGGTAATTACAGCTTCTCCTCACCTGTATAGGTATAAAAATTAACTTGAACATCTTCTCCCATTGACTTTAATGGGGTTCGAAGTTCGAGTTCCTGGAGTGCCCAGAAGTACAAGATGTTTAGTGATCAGAGACATGGCCAAGGTAAAGAGGACTGAAACCCAACCACCACTGAGCAAGACACATAAAGTGAAACGTCAAGACTGGGCCAAGAAATATCTGAAGGAAAATTTTTCAAAGGTTTACTAATTACATGAGAATGACTCCTGATGCACCAGATGGATGGGCCCGTAGTTGGAACAGTAACAAGCACAGGCCTCCGCTTTGACTCAGATGCCAGCCAGGTGGAGGTGGGGTACTGCTATGGCATGTGTGGCAGAGCGACCACTGGGAGTCGCATTTTTCTGCCAATAGAGGAGGTGTGGTCAGAGATCTGCAAACAACACGACACCAAGGGTACCTGGCCTTGGTGAAATAGGAGCCAGCCATATGTATTGTCAGCCACACTAAGTGGTTGGCAACTGTGTAGTTAGTTTGGCTTTTCAGCCGTTCCTGGGTTGGCTCTTGGGATCAGACAATGGGTTGGTTGGGCGTCTACTCCCTGTGTTCCAGGCCAGGTTTTGGACATGTCCCTAGAGGCCTATAAAAGCCTGGGACTACAGGTGTTCAGTGGGTGTGGTCCGCTACCTGCAGTTGGAGTGGCAGTGGAGCAACAGAGGAAGGCTGTTCTTACCCCCAGGTTTGAGGAAGCCTGAACCAGCGGCAACTGGTCAAAGGGAATATTTGTAGGGCTGGAGGCAAGGTCCAGACCACGGTAGTGAAGGATGCTATCTGTATAGCTAATGGCCGGACGGCCTAGGATTTTGTTTATATTTTGTTTCCTGTATTTTTTTCCTGTGCCTCAATAAAGCTGGCTGATGCCAGGTTAAAGAGACTATAGTTTTATGCAGGATACTGCACTAGCGTTTGGCTAGCTTGTAAGGCCTTAAAGGGGTTGTCTCGCTACAAAGAATAGCTTTCAAATTGTAGGGAACACAAAATAAAGACATTTTCCAAATATATTGCTTTGTTCCTCTGTTTTCCCTAAGGAGATACAAGTGAATTTATGACCTCCCTGGCTATTTTAGTTCCCTCAGTAACTGATCTGTAAACAAATCTCCCCCTGCTGTTTGTTCACATGAGATTTAATACAGTGAAGTGAGGTCATTCATAGCAGGTCTAGGGGGGCAAGTTGTTTCACATTTCGTGGGTCTGTGCTATGCCAGGCAGTATTAACAAAATGGCTTGGCATTTTACTCCTTCAAGTTAAAAAAAATAACAGAAAAACTTGTAAAAATTTTTTAAGCGGCTTTTGTTTAGGGGGGAGGGATTTCAGATAAGATAAAGTCCCTGTGGGATGCGTTTGAGGAAAAGCTAATCTTGATTCTATTTAGCAAAAAAAAACTTGAATACAAGGCACAGGAAGCTAGGTTACAATATATGCCATTGGCTTATTGCAAAATTAGGGTTCTTAAATCTGGAAACACCAGGAAAGTAGGGGTGGGACAGAGTATTTTTTTTTCATTCATGCTCCTTTGAAAAAAACCCTGTAGGGGGAGGGTACAAAACTTCCTTTAAAAGGATTGAAAAAGGGGGGAATAATAAAAACAATTAGGGCCCACCTTTCCTTCAACCTGAGAACCCACTAAATACTCTATTGAGGTATACTTGTGGGCTCTTTCTTTAAATTGGAGCGGAGCTTTACGGTGAAGAACCCCTCTATATAACTTTAACCATTAATTTTCATTCCTTAACCTGCACTATTTATATTCAGGGGGGGAAACTTTATTTTTTTTAATTTATCCCCTCTACGGGGGGACCACCCAATAAAAAAAATATAATTACCATTGTTTTTTTTATGGCTTAGAGTAGATAAAAAATAATAAGATTATTTTCCCTTTAAACTTTTTCTAAACCCCACTAAAAAAATTTTACCAAAATATCCCATTGGGTGGGGCGGTGGGTCTGATCTTTTTGAAAAAGCGGTGGTAAGGGGACGTGCGGTTAAATAGGGGGCTTCCGCACCTTCATTTTTAAACCTAGAGTGGACGAAACTACCAACCTGCCTATGGAATGGGAAAAGCGAATGCCAGGAAGAAGGGTTTTACTACGATACCCCTAACCTCAACCTCCTTTTCACCCGGGGGGGAGGGACCTATTGGAAAATTTATATGTTTTTGGCCCCGGGCTCCCACGACCTAATAAATTTCCCAGGGGCAGGGGGGCCCGGTTCTCGCTGCTTGGCGGCCATGAAAGAAAATTGGCGGCACCGGCCGAAGCTGGACCAACGGGCACGCCAACGAGGGCCTGGACAACGCGGGGGGCACTCTCCAACCCCTTCACAAGTAACCGGCCTCACCAACGATTCGGGGTGGCCCACCCCCTTTGCCTTTGCCCGGCTGTCTCATAAACTCCGGGGATTACACGCTGGTCGCCCGTTGACCTGTACCCCGTGCGGGACTGGGGAGTCCTCCCTGCCAGCCGCGAGCTTCAGGAATGGGTGCGGGAAACCACGGTGGGGGCATCCTCTGCTGCCTGCTGCCCTTCCCTCCGGCGGCCGGCAGGCTGGAACAACTCGGCGGGCTCCCTGCTTCCCTGGTGGGGGGAAAACCTTGGCGCCGAGATGCAATTCCAATAACCCGGGGGGGGCCCTTGGTCCTCGGGTTTTTTTCCGGTTGGGAAGGTTGGCATGCGGGGGGCCCCACTGGTTTTGGACTTTTCCTTAGCCTTCGCCAAAAACCGGCTCTATCATCACTGCAGGTTAACGGTTTTACAGGGGGTTTTCGGGGCCTTAGGGGGGGACGGTGTCGGACCCTTCCTGATTGGGGGGGGGACCCATGGGAGTTGGTCCTTCCCCTTCCCACTGTTTACCCCTGCGGGGGGGGGGGGCAACCTTCACTTGCTTATTGCCCCGCCAATAAAAACTTTGTCCATGGCACACCCTTTGCCTGGCCCCTCTCCATGCGGGGGAACACATATCCACCCTGGTAAAATGGGGGGGGGGCTGTTCTTGCCTCCTCAAAAACTAGGGCTTCCAAATATAAACCCTGGGCATCCACTACTTGTTGCCTCAGCACTTTTTGGCCCTTGGGCCCAGGGCGGGGCGTCGTTAGGGATGTTTTTTATTTTCGGGGGCTCGGGCCCCGACATTAAAAACCCACCTGTGGCCCCGAGTCATCACGGGGGCTACCCAAGGGGGGCCTCTGCGGGCTGGGGGGCCCTGGAGCACCGGGGGGGGACTTGGCCTCTTTCAGCTGTGGCTTTGTGTCGACATTCCACGGATGGACAAGACAAACCACCTACACAGCTGGGGAGGGCTTTCTTTTTTGCCTGGGCAGGTAGAAGCGAGCGCTCCCCTGCCCCCGGCCAAGGGGACAGTGGTCGGAACCCGCAAGGTCCTACAACACGCGAGGGCTGCCGGGGTGTCCTTCACAGCGCTGAGGGGAATCCGCCCGCGGGGGCCCCGTGCGGGGGCCTCAAGCCACCGGGGTGGGGCCCAGCGTCCGCTGATTGTGACAACTGCCACGTCATTCACGGACGGACGGGCGGCTTGCCTGTGGTTCCTTCGGGCGACCACAGCCCATCGTCATAGGGTGGGGCGTTTTTGCGGGCCCGAGGTGAGCTGGCTCGGAAGGGAGGGGCGCGGGGCTTTGAAGAGGCGGGAACGGGCAGGCGCGCTTCGGCCGGGGGGAGTCTAAGGTTCGGGAGTTTTAATGTTTTATTTTTTATAGCGGTTTTTACCTGCCTCAGGTGGCCCCCAATATACTGGCCTTGTTTGCCCCTTTTAATGGCCTGCCTGTGGGGGGCACCCCCTTATTTCCCTGTCTGTGGGGGGCCCCCTATTATTACTGCATGTGCCCTTATAAATATAGCCTGCCTGTGGCCCCCATATGTGCCTGGTTGCCCTTTTATAACATTTGGGGGCCTGTCTGGCCAACCACCCATTATTTATACTTGCTGGTGGACCCCCCCATTTTTATGCCTGTTGGCCCCCCCCATTTACTTGCCTGTGGCCCCCCATATACTGCCTGTAACCCCCCACATATTACTGCTGGTTTTTTTTGCCCCCCATTTTACTTGCATGTGCCACCCATATCCCTGCTGTGGCCACCCTTCCATCCCTTGACTGTGGGGCCCCCCCATATGATGGCCTGTGCGGCCTCCCCTATTTATACCTTTTGGCCTGTTCGCCCCTATATTTACCTTGCCTGTGCCCACCATATTACTCTTGCCCTGTGCCCCCCTATTTACCTGGCTTGTGGGGCCCCCACCCAATATTTACTTTTTGGGGCCTCATTTTTTGCACCCCCATTTAATTTACTGCCTTCAGTTGCCCTTATTTCTGGCTTTTGGGCCCCCAATACTGCCTCAAGTGCCCCCCTATATACTGGCCTCAAATGGACCCTTAATATTACATGGCCTGTTGGGGGCCCCCATGTTTTATTCACTGGGCTGGTTTGCCCCCTATATTACTGGGCCTTGTGTGCCCACCTATTTTTAACTGCCTTCAAGTGGCCCCCCCCCATATTTTTTACTGGTCCTCTGGCCCCCCAATATTTATCTGCCTTCAATTTTTGGAACCCTTATATTTATCCTTTTTTGGCCCTGTGGGGGGCCCCCCATTATTGACTTGCCTGTATTTGGGCCCCACCTATACCGCGCCACTGTGGCCCCCACTATTAACCTGGGCTTTGTTGGCACCCCCTATATACTGCCTCAGTTGGCCCTATATTTACCATGCCTCCAGTGGCTTTCTTATATTTTTTTTACCTGCCCTCACAGTGGCTTCCTATTAATACGCCTCAGTTGCCCCTATATTTCTACCTCCAAGGGGGGGCCCCAATATAACACTGCCATGTGGCCCCCCATATTATTCACCTGCCTGTGGCCCCCATATTTAACTGCTTTTCAGTTTTTTGCCCCTATATTACCTAAACTTTGAGGGGGGGGGGGGGGGGGAATGCTATAGCTAAAATTAAAGGGGGAGTTTGGCTGGAAATGGGGAGGATTCTTAAGAATATTTTGGGTTGTTCCCAAAACATTTCCTCAGGGCGGGGGACGGAGCTATTGGGGGGGGCCGGGAGTGCAATTTCCCCAAGCAATTTGGTAGGTGTGAAAAAACACTGTAATGGTAGAAGAAAAAAGGGGAAAAAGGTGGAACGACGGCTGATTCAGGGAAAAATGCGGGGAAGTCATCCGGTGGAGTTAACTAAATGGTAATACTTGCAGTGTTATTTTACTTTTTATGTTCTTGCAGAGGGTGGTCATTTCATACAAAAAACTAGGTTATCTACCAATATCTTGGCCCCCTGTATGGGCGGTGGGTATTATGTTCTGTTTAGAAGCCTGTTGTAACCAGCTGGTAAGTTCAATGTGGGGGTTCTCGGCGGTTTTCGGTCAGGGGGTCTGGCAGGATTATTTTTGAGGCCTTAAGTAGTAATAGTTTTTGGGGGTCTTTGGTTTTGTCAGGAGTGTTTTTAGTCACCACCACAATCAATACTTGGTTGGTAGAATTTTTGCTTACATGGTATTCGGGTGGGATTATTATGGTGGGACTGGTTTTTAGGGGTATTTGGTTTCATTTGTAAGGTGATGAAAGTTTTTATGAAAAAAGTAAAAAAAAATTTTTTTGTCATTTGGTGGATTTTTTTTTACTTGTTAACAGGTGGACTTGCTGAGGAGGGATTGGGGTGGATACGGGGATCTGTGTGGGGGGATGTTTGCAGAAAATTTTAGTGGACAGGGGAAAAACTAGTGGGATGGTTTTTCTTGTAAAAAACACATAACATCCGGCAGTTTTTCCCATACAAATGAGGCGGGGGGGGAAATACACAAGGGGGCACACGGGGAATAGGCCACCGGGGTTGTTTTAGGGGGGACAACTTGGCAACGCCCCTGGCCTGGGGGCGGCACACATTTCTCTAAGCGGGGAATGGCCTCTAGTCCCAAAGGGACTACGAACCCCTCCCTATTGGAGGCCCACTCTGCCCACGGGGGGGCCCCCTTTCGACCCCCCCACTCAAACTGGGGCGGGCCTTTAAACCCGGCCCACCCACCATTTTTGGAAGTTTCGGGGGGTCCCTCTAATTTACATTTTCCCACCTCAAACCTCAGGGGGGAACCTTCAACCACTTACTGTTGGCCCCCACTTGGGCAACCCCCACCTGGTCATCTAATTTTTTTTGGCCCTTGCCGCGGGCATTCAATTCACCCCCCCAGTTGGTCCTCCAGGGCTCGGTACACCCTGGGATGAAATTCCACCCTGCACAGGAAAGCCCCCTTTCACACTGCGGGCGGGGGACCCCCCCGTTTGGCTGGGGAGGGCTGGTCTCTAATTTCCCCCACCAAGTAACGGGACCTTCAGATCGCAGGGGGTGAACATTCCCAGTTTTTCTCTGCCTCTCCCACCTCCTTCCCACAACTTTTTGCTTTCTTCTGGGAGGGTCCCAATGGTTGGTTTCCCTTGGCCGGTCCTTGCAAACAAACATTACTCAGAGTCTCCACTATTGGCACCTGTTCCCCACGGGTTCTGAACCATCTCTCAACCCTTTGCCGCCAAAACATCGTTTAGGGGGCCGCAGAGTGCATAGGCAAATGAGTTTATTTTGCTGCGGGACACGTGCCAGAGCTAATCCAAATATTACTACCACAGTTCTTCTACGCTTGAAAAACTATAACAAACCCAAAAAAATTTTTCGGGTCCTTCGGTGCCAATCTATCCAATAGCCTTGCAGTCACCCCATCTACGGGCCAGCAGGTTCCAACCCGATTTTTTTTGCTCTTTCCCAACAAGGCGTCTGGGACGATCTGGAAAAAAATCCGGGGAAAAAGCCGTCCGCAAAACCAAAAAAAACATTTCGGATTTTTCGCTGGTTTTCTCCCCGGAAAAAACGGGGTGGGTCTCCGGGCGGTTATTAAAAAAATCTGTTCCTCCACTACTATCTTTGTACAACGGTGGGGAACTTTATTGGGGGGCAGTCCCCCAATAACCCTTTCATTATTGAATATGGGGGACCCAGGGGGGGGGTGCCCCACCGAGCATCTACGTTCCTCCTTAATATTATATTTGATTTCCAAAAGGTTACCCTGGAGATGTTGATTTGCCAGGGAATCAATTTTTTTTTCCATATTTATAAGGAGGAAGGATTATGCGGGACAAACTCGGCAAACGTCAAAACTATTTTTACATTTCTCCGAGGGGACTTCTTTTCCCTTTTTTTACTGTTGGCAAGGGGGGGACTCTTCCTGGGGCCACCAACAATTGGGCCCCCAGCGTGCGTCCCTTGGAAAACCTTTGGTGGGCCGTCACCTTCGAGATTTGGGGTATCCATTTTTACGGGGTGGGGGGTTTATCCCCTTAGCCTTTGCTGGTTTCGTAGAGGGGAACCCAAAAAATTTGCTATTTTACTTTTGTCGCTCACCCGGATTAGGGGGGGGGGGGGGTACATTTTCCACAATTTTCTCCCAGGGAATTGGATATTTCAGATATGGTTTAATTACCTGCCGCCCTGGGGGGCCATACCACCCACTTTCTGCTTAAACCCCCCTTTTTCTTAACTGTGGGTCCGGGGGGCCCTGCCTTTCTACGGGGGAAGGAATCACTTCTGGCCAAGGGAGACCATAGAACGACGTACGGGGGCCCACCCCCAACTGATTCTTCGGTCTTCCCACACGCCCTGCTTTTGAATTCCGGTGTGATGGGTCTTTCCAAGGGGGGTGGAACTTTTAATATTGGTCTTCAACCTTCTTTTTTTCTTTTTTCTCAGGAAAAATTTTGTTATTTTTGAGTGTTTTTTTTTATGACATATTTCTTTTTGGGTCCCGCTGTTCTTTATTTACGGAACTTTTCGTCCCCACTAGATGGGTGCTATTTGGCACCTTATATCTGATAATTCCGGCCCTTCTCTTATTTGGGACACTTCTAGTGGAAGGTGATATATCCTTGTAACCTGGCCAGTTGGTACATTCCTTTCTGGTGTTTAAAATTGGGGGACTGTGGATGGTTGTTACTCTTGGGGACTTCAGGACGCTAACTTTTTGATCGTTGGGCATTGTTCGGGCTTAGGTGGTTTTTGGTTGGTGCCACTTTCGCGGACACTTTTGTCCTGTTCTCCCACGCAGTTTGAGGGGGTTTATTGGGGGGATTTTTGCTTTCTGGAGGTTTTTCCAAGGAAGGGTTCCCCCCACCTTTTCTGGAGTCCAATTTTACCGGGCTCTTCTGCGTGGTTTTAGAATTATTGGGGAACCCGCATAAATGTATTTCTTCAGATTGGGTCACTTTGTTTTATTTTTTTACCGGACTTTTCTGTTTTTCCTGTTTTTTTTATTTTCTTTAGATTGCCTTTTATTTTTCCCTATTTTCTTTTACCCTATTCCCCTTCCTCTTTCTTTCGTGGCCAAATGCCGGGTTTTCCCACTTTCTCTTTAGGTCTATTTGTTTTTTTCAGCCGGTTTGCGGGCCCAGAATTTTAAAAAGTGCACGGTCTGTTCGGTTCTATTTCTTTTACTTCTTTTATCCCTTACCACCCCCCCATTAGGTGGTTGGGTCCCACGACTGGAGGGCTTCTCTGCAGGCCTTGGGATTTATTTGGACTTTTTATTAAGTCCAAAATTTTGCTTAGTTTCTGCTGCAGGGGACTATTCTTCCCGTTCCTGCCCTTTTTAGGATCCCATTACCACCCACCCCCACCCCCCCTTTTTTTTCTTTCTTTTTTTTTTTATTTTTTTCCTTCATTCCCTTTCCTTTTGTCCCATTTTTTCCCCCAATTGGGAGGAGTGGTATTGTCAAATCAGGGGCTCTTTTGGCCAGACTTTGGGGGGACAGTAGGCTTCGTTTTTTAATTGCAACAAAAAAGGGGGGCTTAAACCCACCCCTGGAGAAGGAGAGGGACGGCCCCAGGTGTTATTACCATTTTATCCCACAAAGCAGGGAAGGGCCAAATAGTGTTTTCTTTTCAGGGAGGGACCCATTTTTAAAAAGTAGTGGAGGCATTGCCCCCCAGGTCCTTCGGAACCATAATTATTTATCCACGTGGTTTTTTTAGCCCTAATAACCCCATGGGGAGGGGGTCCAGGTTTCCAAGGGGATCTGGGCTTTTGTATTCCCATAAGGGTCAAACTAGCACACCAGGTCTTGGGGGAACAACCATGTTTGTTCCCACTTGGGGGCCCCTCGATATTTTCTTTATTCTTTTGTCTCCGGATGGAAAGGTTCATCAATTCACCCTTACGTTCCCAATGCTTATGCTCCTATATAAGGGGGCTGGGTGGCCTTTTATTTACAAGCAAGTTAACGGGAGGTGCTGGGGGACCCCGCTGGCGGAAGAGGGGAAAACTTGTATTTGGGGGGGGGGGATTTCAACGCGGGGGGGGGGGGTACCACACTTGATTCCGACCATCGGTGGGTGGAACAACTTCTTACCAGGGGACAAAAGCTTCACTCTCGTTATCGAAGCTATTAAAGGCAAAGAATTTTTCGAAAAAGGGGTCTTCTTTTAAATAATTTATTTTTCCCAAAATTATGGTTTGATGCTTGGCGTGGTATACCACAAAATCACCCCGGGGGGTGTGGACCAAAGGGGGGGACTTACTCCTTTTACTCGGCATCCACACCACTACTCTTCTAGCGCCGTTTTTGACTACCTCATTTGGGATCTCCGTAGGCTCCCTCCCCATAGGGGGCACTATCCTCTTACTTGGAATAGGGTTATAATCATTTGGTCAGGATCACTACTTCCCCATTTTTTGGTAAGTCTCTCTGGTTCAACTTCTTTTTCGATGGGAGGTGGGGGGTGCCGTGTTGGTTTCCCTGGCGACTCAAAAACGAAAGGTGTCCCCTGCTTCTAGGATATACAGTTTGTGTTATTCCAGGAAATCCTTTTCTAAAATCCCATTAGATTACTTTTAAAATTGGGGACCATCAGCATCTTGGGGGTGGGTGACCCCCAACCCCATCATTTCACCCGGACTTATAGATGGGAGGCACTTAATGTGTCATTCGGAGGGTGTTTCTTGATTTCAAATAACCAAACCGGGGCCGAGAATTTGAAGGGGAGGGGGAAATTAGGGGGGCTTCTCCCAAATTAAGCGGGCTTTTTTGCCCTTTCAGGGGCGAGGGAGTCCGAGTGCCTGGAAATAACCGTCACCCTCCCAAAAACGTGCGCTTTTTTATCCCGGGAGGTTTTATTTTGGCAGATCTTTTCTTGGTTGGGGGGCCCGATTGGGGAGGGTTAAGGCGGGTCTCCTAGGAAATACTTTCCTGGAGGGCGTCTCTTAAACAAGGGGGGGCCGGCAGCAGGATTTTTTTATTGGAAAAACTTGAGTATGGAAAATAATAATAGCCGGTCGCTTTCTTTATGCTCTCGCACCCTCTTCGGCCATGGCAGATGGCGAAAGGATTTCTCACTATTCCCCTGTATCAAAGGTTTCCCACTATCATGGTTTTTTCCAAATTTATGGGTTGCACTAACACGGGGTGACTTCCGAAATTAATGCTACCTTCCATTCTTTTTTTTACTTCCAATTTATGTAACTAAACAACCTTTCCGGGGGGGCCCCCCTCTTCCCGCCCCTCGATGGGGAATTTACTTCAGGGCCTATAGCTGGAAACCTCCCTGTCTTCTCAGATTATCCAGGGCTATTCATACGGGACTGGAGGCGCACCCCTTCACTTCTTGCAGGGGATAAAACTCTCTTGGCATTTTCTTCATGAGTCCCTTTCCACGGGGGGGAGAAGAAGGCCCGGGGCCCAGATGGCTTTTTACAAGGGGCATGTTTTTTTTCTTGGGTTTTACCCAAGTCTCCTCTCCCCCCTATTAATTTTCTTTGGAAGGTGTTTTTCTATACTCTATTCTCTGCCGATAACTTCTTTTCCCTCCTCAAAGCTTACATGTAAGCCCATGTCGCGGGTTTTACCCAAAAAAAACCGGAAAAAAGGACCCCTCCTCACTGTGGGAGTTTATAAGGGGGCCATATAATCCTCTCTTTTAAATGGTGGGATTTAAAAGGAATTTACGGCCCCAAATTTTGCCTGGGCTAATAGAACTGAAAAATCCACTATTTTGCCCTCTTTGGAATTTTACAAATCCGGGACCAGGTTTGAGGGTTTCGTTCCCAGGGGAGGGCAGGGCCGCGGGGTGGGGGGGGGACAATTTAACTTTAAAAGACCATTGATTATTTTTATTTCTCGTTATGGGCACAGACGCGGGGGGGGAAAAACATCTTCCTTGTTGGGTCTCTCCCAGGGACGGCCGAAAAAAAAAAGGGTGGCCTTTTGATAGCATAATTTCTTGGTCTTCCCACCTTGTTGGGCTTCTCCTTCGGGGCGTCTGGGGATTGGGGGTTCGTATTTCTTTTCTTTGTTTCTAAAAGGGTGTCATGGGGGGGCCTTTTAGTTCCCCTTTCTTGGCCCCAACTTAAAAATTAATTGGTTCTTTGTCTGATCCCTTCAGCTTATTTCATAAAATGGGGGGGGGGACTCGGTTTCAGGATTGGGCCCCCTCTCCCCTTTATTGTAAAGTCCTTTAGTGATGGGAAAATTTAATGGGCCAAGCGACTTCGTTCCAACTCGGATTATAGAGGGACTTGGTAGTTGGTGAGCATGGGGAATATATAATAATGGGGTTCAAAGCCTTTTTGCTGATGGGGGACCTTTTGGGGGGGTCTATAGTTTACTTAAAAATAACCCCACCATGCTTTTTTCCATGGCCGGCCCAACTGGATGTCCGGAGGATTGGAGAGGTTGTGGACTCTTGTGGTCGAAATCTTAAGGTTCAACGCTTCTAAAATCTTGAGTGGCCCATGGAGTAATTAAAACCTTACCCTCCTGTGGGACCTTGAGGTTCCCCTTCAAAAGTCGGGACAATTTCCCCATTTGCGTGGGGCTCGCCATGTGGGCCGGGATCTTACCCTAATTTTAAGGGATTCAAGGGATTCTTTTCCCCTTACGAACCCTTTCTAAAACTTTTTTACCCCTCTTAAACCTTCGAAAACCCCTTTACTCCAGGAATAAAACCTTCTCCCCTCTGGACCCTCGAGGGGAACTGGAAACAGGAAAGGAGGTTTTTGTTCATGGTTCGGCAGGGGATGTTAAAACATTTCTCCCAACAATGGGGGGGGGGGGGGGGACTTTTTTTCCTTACCGCGTTGGGCTCTTACTTATACCAGTGGGGGGACAATCCCAGTGCATGTTTCAAAATTCCTTTTTGGGCCAGCGGGGTTTCCCGCGGTTTCTGTTTACGTTCCTTTGGTTTGGGCCCTAACCAGGCCGCCCTTACCACCACCAAAATGGGGCTTACTCACCTTTCGGACTAAGGATGGAGGTGTTTGGGGGTTTGGGGTTTTTGCCGGGGACGGTAAAAAAGTTATTTAATATAGCAATGCCGGCGTTTTTCTTAGGGGGGGTACCTCGGAATCTGGTGTGGCCATGGGTAGTAAGCAAGGGGTTTGTGGGTTTCCGATTTTTTTATGGCGGGGGCGCCAGTTTGTTTCACCTTTGACATTTGGCGGTACTCTCCCCATGGTGACTTGGGACAACCTGGTTCACCCTAGGGGGGAGGCAACCATTTACCCTACGTTTCTTTAACCCACCCGTTCATTTTACTCTTGGCTCGGGGAATTGCTGGGGACCATATTAACAAAACTTTCCTTACAAACCTAAAATTTGGTGACAGCGGACTGCTGGTCCCTTTTCCTTTCCGGTCCCCACCGTATTTTTAAATCCCTGCGTTCCCACCCCTGGACTGTCAGTTGCCCTTCCTTTTTCTAGGGGAGTTTTCTAAGCGTAGATTCCACTGCGGACTGCATAACTTAATGGCTGGGGCCCTTTTACTATTGGCCCGCTTTCACGCTTCTTTCCCTACGTAAAGGTCTCGGAGTAAATACACTTCCGCGTGCTTACCCCATGCACTTTTACCCAGCTCCGGTGGGGACCACTTTTTCTTTCATACCTTAAAAAGGGGGGACGGCAGTCGGGAACCAATCAGAGTGGGGGGGGGTACCCCCCTTTTCTGCCCTTCTGAAACGGGAATTGTTGTCTTACTGGGGACGCTTTCCCCAAAGGGGGCCAAAACTCCCATTCCTCTTTTTTATATTTAAAGGAATTTGTTCCGCTTTTTTTATACGCATGGCAGCAATCACATTCCCCTTTTACTACTTGTTGTGGCTTGGGGGAATAGGTAGCTGGGTTTAAAACTCCTTTTTACTCTCAGGGGGGGAAGGCCTGAGTGGGGCATCACTAGTTATTTACGGCTTGCTCATAGGGGGAGCACACTGGGCCGTATGCTACCAGGCGGAGCGGGGCAGGAGGAACCAGCTTCCAAAAAGGTTTTATATTGGCTAAGGGTTTTGGTTTAACAGGGGTTTCACCTACCCTAATTTACAATCATTGGTTCCCATCTGTTTTGCCGGGGGACCCCTTTGTTGGGCGCTTGAGTGGGGACGGGGGTAGGGGGGGGGGGTGGGGGGAATATTTGCGGCATGTTGTATAGGTGGGTCTGTTCAGGGGGGGATCTGCCAGGGGTTTCTCGGGGCGGGGCGGGGTTAGGTGGGACCCACATAAGTATGTGGGAGACTTGACGGGTTTGGATGGAATTTTCCATCCGGCCTGAGGGCCGCTCTTACTTCTTTTATGTTCGGGACATTGGTCAATTCGGCCATTTATAAGGAGAATTTCTTTTACTGCGTCATATCTTCAGGCGGCACCAAAAACAAAGGTTATTTTCCCCAGGGCATGGAGGTTCTCCTGGGACCCGCCCCCGATTGCGGAAATGTGATGGGACCAGGAGGGGTTTACCCATATGTTATCCCATAATGGAACTGGAAAAACTTTTTAGCTTCCCTCTGATATAACAGGTACGGGGAATCAACTGCTTAAACATGGGGGGTCAACCTTGGGCCTCTCCTATCAATTCTCTTCCCGGAAAATTTCGAGCCCCTCATGTTGTACTAGGGGTTGGGGCACACTATACCTACTTACTTTTTTCCACTAGTCCCAACTAGAAATTTGGTGGTAAATTGGTTATGCCTGCCGTGCCCACAGTTTTGGGTCTTTTTTGGGGGGGACCAAATTTTACCACTCCCCCCAAAACATTCCCCACTGGTCTTTTTCATTCTTTTTTCCCCTTTTTTTCCCTCCACTTCTCCATAGTTTCCTTTTTTCTGTTTAACCTCATCCAGGTTTTTGATTGTTATGGTTTTGATAGGGGATTCTTTTCGCCCTTTTTTTTGGGAGGTCGTATTCCCCCTTCCTTAGAATTGGGTTTCTATTTAGGGCTTGATTCGCTAATTATTTTACCAAATAGTGTGAATTGCGTGTTTACCTTATTGGTCTTCTTATGTTTTGAGTTACGGCATTGTATATTTTTTGGGGAAACTTCGGGTTTTTCTTACCATCGTAGGATTAACCTTAACAACTTCTTTCTATTTCCCACTTGTTTTTCTTTGTTTCTTTTTCTTTTTTTCTTTTTCAAATTTTCGTGGTTTTTTGCATTTTGGAGATGTGGCCAAAAGGTTTCTCTTTGTTTTTTATTCTTACACATGGCTTTTCTGTTGGTTCGTGATTTCAGTCAATTAGCGTTTTTGAAATTTAAAAATGTAACAAAAAATACATGAGGCATTTTATCTGTTTTGAGATTTGCCTCGTTGTTCAAGGGCATTTACTGTGGTTGAATAATTTTAGGGCTGTACATGGACAAATTTTTAGGGCAATTGGTGTCATCCAGGTCGCGGTCGCGGAATCCATGTTCTGCCCACCGGCAAAACGCTCGTCATGTCAGGGGTAGTGGTCCTGGTAAAAGGGCTCCACAGCCACAAGGCAAGTTCCAATACCTTATTTGAATTTCGCTCCCTGGGTGCGCTGATACCATTACGCTTAACAAAGCAGTCCGGTGGAGGAATCCCACCTCCATGGTTTCCCTGAACCCACCATTTGGCTATTTTGTTGAGGGGGTAATGGGGCCATGGTTTTTTCCGACTCCAATACTTCAGGACGAAAGGGTAACCTGGAGAAGAATGACCTAAAATTTAACCAGAAAGTGAGGAACAATTAAACAAAGTTCTATGATGGCTCTTGGGAAGTGGGACAAAGGGGGAAATACCCAGGTTTTTAACATTACTTTTTTTTCTATTGGGATAAAACACTGGAAAAACCTGTGGGTAAACGTGAAACTCTGTGTTTTCCTTAGGAGACATAAAATAAAACCTGTAATTGGAAACCACAGTAAAAAGGCCAGGTAGGGCAAATGGCCTTTGGGGGCTATTGGTTTCTTGAGAGGTGTTAAAATTCTTGTCCCTTAAAAAAAAAACTAACATGTTTGCAATTAATGGGCGATTTAATCACAAAAATGCCCAAATCTTCAAAAGATACGTTACACAGAGCAACTGCACATAAAGGTTCAGAATCATAGTATGATTTTTATTTTTGGCGGGAAATACATTTTAATTAGAAAACCATCAATAAAAAAACAGACATGTAAACAAAAAGGAAAAAAAATTTGGTTTTTTCGATAAGGGCTTAAAAGAATAATTTTAGAGTCACTCATGTTCAAAACTAAAAAACATTTAGGGCGCGGTACCACCACGATTAAGAGTTTTCAATATGTTTAAAAATGAGATAAATATCAAAGCAAAAAATGGGTCTAAGGTTCAAAAGACTTTTCTAAGGAGGCTTCCTCTTTTATTTTTTTCAGAGCCAACTATATGAAATGAAAGGGGAGGGGAGCTTTTCCTGGGAATTGGGTTCTAAGTGGGCCAAAAATAGAAAAGGTCTTAGTCCTCGAGGGTGGGGGGTGGTGGGTACTGTTTTTTCCATACCTTGGGCCATAAAATGTATTTTCGTAACAATCTGTAAATCTACCAAAAAATACATTATGTTTGTTGTGTTGTTTCTTCTGTTTTTTTAACCCATATTTTAAGAGGTTTAGCTTTGCCCACCTAAGTTCATTGTAAAGGTTGGTAGGGACCCCCATTAATAAAAAACCCATTTTGACTGGCTTTAAAGATTATCAGATCTTCACTTGGGGAAATCCTGGTGGGGGTGGTATTAGGAAAAGTATAAAATGATTGAAGGAAGGTCCAGTAAAAGAAAACAGGGGGAATAAGTTTCCACTCTTTGCCAATAAAAGGGCACTTTCCCCAAGTAAAAGCTTCCTTTTACTCTAGAATTAAAGAATAATAAAATAAAAGCATTTTAGGTTGATAATAAAGGCCTTTGGCTTCTTAAGAACAAACCCCTTTGTTAGGAGCAAACATGGATAAACCCCAAATAAAACATCCATTAATTTGTTTCAGTTTTTATGTCTATACTGTTTTCATTCTTTTTTCATCAAACTAAAAATTTATTTTTTGGGGGGGTTTTACAGTGAATATAAAAACCCCATAAGCAGGTAAAACAATTAAAAGGGGGGGTTTTGTTTCCAATTGAATAAAATTAAAAAAAAAATTTATATTTGAAATGTGGGGGGGGGTGGAACCAATGTTGGAAAAAAAAAAAAAAGTTGGGAAAAAAATAATGTCTTGGGGCTTTATTCTCCCGATTTAACACTTTTCCCGCTTCAGCTCCGGAAGGCCGTCCCCCAGGGGTTTATCTGTTCTTCCCCCACCTTTTACGGGTTCTCAAATTCACAAAAATAAAACAGGGGCCTTTGCTTCATTTTCCCAACTTTTTAATATAGTGTGAGGCACTCTTACTGAATTGTTAAGGATATAAAATAAACCCCGGAAGTTATGGGTAGGAAATATTTACTATTTTTTTTTTTATCCCCACATTGGAGGTTGTTTTTTTCACTCAGTTGGTTTGATGGTGTAAAAAAAAAACCTAAAAATGATTTATTTTAAGGTCCCTACTTCGTTTTTGGCCTTTTCTTCTTACATTTAACCCCAAATGGGAGAAAGGCATTAAAAATGGCAAATTTTCTTGTCGGGGACAAATTTTCCCTCTCCTTCATCTAAAAAGGTGTTTGAGGATTAAAAACTTGATTATGGGGGTTTTTTCCAACTGTGTTCTTGGTCATGTGGGGAATGTGGTCCAGGGAAAGGGGGAATTTACCCTTCTTGTATACCCTGTAGAAACCAATAAAAATTTAAATCAAATTTAAATACTAATTATATATATAATTATTAAATAATTATTTATACATATATATATTCTATATTATATCTATATATTAATATATATACTGTATTAACTATATATATTAATATATTTACTAATACAACACACACCAAACACCAATTTCTTCATATATTTTATTTTTTTGACAGTTAACAAATTATTGGGGGATGGGCAGTTTGCCCAAAACCCCCATTATTGCTGGTTTTCCCCTTCATTAAACCATTAAACACTTAAACAATGCCTGCTTGTGGGAAATTTCAATCTGATTTATTTTCAGGTTTGTTTTTTGCTTCGTTTTTTTTCTAGAAGCTCACCCCTTTGGGATGCCGGAGTAAACCACGGAAAAATAGGGACATCTGTTTGGAGGTGGAAATCTGTGGGGGGGGGGGGGGAAACAGGTTTAGTGGGGGAATATTATCAAGGGCAAAAACCTCATGTTTTTTCATGAAATTTACTTGCATCTCGGTGTATTAAGGGGCATTTTATTTCGATTTCGGGGCTGTTGGGCATCTGTTTTTTCCCGGGTTTAATATTGTATTCTAATTTTCCTTTTCCTTGTACCTTCTCTGTGAAGAAAAAAAAAAAAATATTTTAATTAGATAAAATGCAGATACTAAAACCACAATCATGGTGGTCTGGACAATTCATAATGATTTTTAGAGGGACTTATAGGGGGCTTTCAGGGGTTGGGACTATGGCAGGGCTTTTACTAAAGGGGAAGGTGTTACCCAAAAAGTTGTGGGCTTTGTACAAGGTCGGCTACAAGGGCTAAAAACTGTTAAATGCCCGTGGACAATGCATGGGATAACGGGAGGGGCCAAAGCAATTTGAGTCCGTGCTCATTTCCTTTCATTTCTATGGGGGGGGGAAGTTTCCAAAATATTATAGCCTAGTTTGTAGGGCTTATAGGCCAATAATTTTGGGGAAGCACTTTCCCATAGAGGGTGGGAATTGGAGGGGGGGTTGCAAGCCCCCGGTCCATCCTCATTTTCTTCATGGGGTCTGGGTTTGTCTCAACTAAGGCTAAGGGCTGCTTCGCCATCTTTTGCTTTTGGGTGGAAAAAACCCCCCTTTTAAGGGGTGAGTAGAGGGGTCAATAAACCTTTTTATTCAATATGCCCTTTTCACAAAAAAACTAACTAACTTTTTTTTTATTCTTTGGGTCTCCTGTTTTTATTTGGGGGGGACAACAAAACCCCCCCCCCCCCCACCACATGGAGGGGGGACAAAAAAAAAAGAGAAGATTTAAAAAAAATTTTTATGTGGGGGACAAGATTATGGGAAAAACAAAAACATTTTTACTCTAAACACAAAAAACAATATCTAGGACCATGAATATAAGCAAAAAGAAAGGGGGTGCTACTGGTATGTCAAATAAAGGGGCCTTGGAAATTTTCTTAAATAAGAACAATTAAACAGAAACTCCACCCCAAATAGGTAAGCACACCCCTAGGGGATATTTTTCAAGGACTATAACAAAAAAATTATGTTAAATTAGACCAAATAAGGGAATAAAAAAAAAAATAAAACAATTAAAAAAATTCCACCCAGGGCTAAATTCCTAAACAAGGCCCAAAACCTGAGGATAAAACAGCGAAAACCCAGCTCTATAAAAGTTTATTAAAAAGGTTATTCAAAACTCCAAAGAAATAAAAAATCCTTAACCCTTAAAAAATGGTAACTTTTATTCACAAATATTTTTTTACTTTCTGGTGCTTCACTAAAAAAAAATTTGAGGGATATCACCTATTAAAAGGTTATCCCAGCCAAAAATTATTAAAAAAAATGAGGACATCCAATATAAACACACCGATTTTAATACGAGGGGCAATATATGAGGGTTGGGGAGGGGTTTTCATTTTTTTAGGGAGACAAGTATCTGCCACTATCCCTAGGGCTTGTGGACCCAATTTTCTTGTGCCCTTTAAAAGCAGGGAGTAATTTGGCCCCAAACCCAAGGCGTGGGACAAAAAGCCCAAATCCTGGGATTGTGGAGTAGGACCTTCCCACAACTTGGTGGGCTCGCACTGGGGTACTGGGTGTTGACCAATCCTTCCTTGGATCCCACTTATTTTCTTTTTTTAAAATTGTGTGGGGAATTATTTAAAAAAAAATCACCAAAACTGAAAGTGGGCGTATAGTTACTTACCATAAGGGAAAATAACATTAGCCTGGGGTTGAGACTCCATTATGTGGTTAACAATTTTTGGTGTAGGGGGTTCGTTATATTCTGTTTTAAGAAAAAAACTCCTTGGTTGTGGTTTTACTTACTATATCTAGGTGACAGTTGCTTGTCACCCTAAAACTGACCCTTCCATATTCTGTGCCCATTTGGGGCAGATATTAGGAGTTCCTTTGCAAACCTGGCTGTAAGCCAGGGTAATTGTGGGGTCTTGTCTTCTGTTTGTGGGGGGAGTAGGGAAAAATAAGATATTTTGGGTTTTTGGGTTTATTATTTTGGAAGTTGAATCTAAAATATATACTCTACCACTTTTAAACTTTTTTTATTCTCCAACTTTCGGATAAAATTTATTGATGGACTTGTTGGAAAATACAGGAAAAATGAACAAATTTATTTTAAAATTGTTCTTCTTGAAAAGGGGTCCACCTTGGTATATAAGGAAAAAAATTGGGCCATAAGGCCCAATTATATTTTATGGAAATATTGTTGGGGTTAGTGTTTGCCTTTTCATCTCGTTTAGCACGGGGCTAAGAATGGGGTGCCTCTAATAGTAATTGTTGTTAACTTCGTATTGGGGGGGTCTTTGTAAATGGAATTACTGTCCCATAACGTTCTTCCTGCGTTTTTTTTAACCAATAATATTGGGGGCCTTATGTTTTAATTTAAACCAGATGTGATGTTTCAGGATGGAGGATGCCCCAAAGTGTCCCCTTCCGATTTACCTTAACCCATTGGGGGGGGGCCCTATTAAACAGGGTAACTGAAAAAGTCGGGGACTATGGATTGGGATGTGGGGAAATTTTGGAAATATTTTAGGGGCCAAAAAACTTAAACAGGGGAATCGTCGCCGTTGATGGAGGACCAGTAAGTTAACCAATAAAAAAAAACCCTTAAGGCCACTGACTTTTCAACTTTTTTTTCCCTAAATTATGAAGGGGCACATCACTAATTGAATGGGGGGGGGCGGGGACCTAAAAAAATATCTGGTCTTAATTCACAACAGGCGGGTAGGTCTTTCCTCAAAAGGGAGTTGTTTTCCTGTATTTATTAAACTGAAGGTCCACCCTCGTTATTTTAGTATTTAATTTCAATTGATCAATAATTACTCTTGACTCTTCCAGGTGGTTTTTTTCATCATAAGCAAAATTTTCCCCCAGAGGGGATTGTTGAAGATGTACGTTTTTTAGTTCCAGGTCAGAAAAGGAGGGGATCCTGGACCGGATATAATTTTCAAAGTTTTATTTCATTCATTAAACAAAAAAAATAGTTGTCGGGGGGATTTTTGCTGATCTCCTGGAAAAAAAACCCATAAATACTTTCACAAGTTATCATTTTTAATATATTGCTTTGGTTTTCCATTTGCAATAAAAACACTGTATTAGGGGAAATGGTTGCCATGGGGGGCATTTTGTGGCAATTCAAAAACCTTTAAATTACCTAACTTTATAATGTTGGAAATAATGTGTTATATCTTCAGTTTTGTCATTCGTCATGGTTTTGGGGGGGACAACAGGGGTGGAGGTTCATTAAACAGGGGGAGGTGAAACTGCTTATTGGGGTTAACAATGGTTTGCAACCTGCTGTATTGCAGGATGTTTTTATGGAAAGATTTTTTTAAGGTGGACTTTGGGGGCTGGGGGGTTCTAGTAATATTTATTTTAAAGGGGGATTTTTTAAAAGATATTTTTTTATGTTGATTCTCTTCATTGTGGGGATTGATTTTCAAAATTCATTTTTTGTTTTAACGTCCTTTTTTATATCAAGATGTGCAGTCTTGTATAAGCAGGAGCGCCATCAGCAATTTAAAGCCCCATATATCCGAAGCATCTGGGCCCCTGACAGGAGTACTGCCAATACTACCCTAATGGCACTCTTCTACATGAAAGCTTTATAAACCATTATATAAAAGATGTACATTTTTTCAAACAGCTCACCCGTTCCTGTTTCATAAGATATGCATCAATATATCCAGTTATGTCATTTTCATCAAACTCCTGTCTTCGATTCTTAACACATGTTGAAATAAAACTGTTCACCTCTTCTGTCTTCTGCAGCACCTTCCTATGTAAGCCAAGGAGTGATCCAATTAGGGGATAATAATTAAATAGCTGTTGAAATATAGAATTCATGTTTAGACTTTCTTTTATAACATATACAACAAAAAGTTGTTTTATAGTAGTTTACAAGAGGCAGCAAGGTAGCTTCATTGTCCTTACAGTACTGGGGTTCTAGGTTCATATCCTCACTCCATAATGCATACTGATAGGTTATTAAGTTTCCTATTAAATTGGTCCTAGCCGCCTCAGAGCGCCCACCAGGGGGATGGTGTTATCCCATGGTGGACCCTGAGTTCCGGTCCCAACCAGTGGCGCAACTACAGGGGCCGCAGCGGTCACATCTGCGACCGCAGCCCTGAGCCAGGGGGTCCACAGGCCCCCTTTGCCACACAACTGCATGCTTGGACACATAGACTCAGTGATACAGTGATCACAGCTGTGGTGCTATGTGATGATGTAATTGCGCTGCCTGCTTTGCAGCATGTACTAGGCTATAAGCCTATGGTTAGGCTTACGGCCTATTAGACTGTGGAAGTGGCATACCGGAGCAGGTGGCATGATGACATCATGCCACTCTCTCTGGATTCAGAGAAGAGTTGGGTTGTTCGGCGGAAAGGTGAGTATACCTGTATTCCTGCCTGACTACTGGGAGAGGCCCTGTATACCTGCCTAACTACTGGGGGAGGCCCTTTATACCTGCCTGACTTCTGAGGGAGGCCCTGTATACTTGCCTGACTACTGGGGGAAGCCCTGTATACTGCCTGACTACTGGGGAGGTCCTGGATGTCTACTTAACTATTGCAGGAGGCCCTGTATACCTACCTAGCTACTGGGGAGGGCCGTGTATACCTGATGTACTAAGAGAGGTCCTGTATACCTGCGTACTGGAAGAGATCCTGTATATTTGCCTAACTACTAGGAGGAGGCTCTTAATAGGTACCTAACTACTGGGGGAGGCCCAGTATACTGACTTACCTTCTGGTGGGACCCTATATACCAACTTATCTACTGGGAAATCCTATGTACCTACTTATTGGGGGCTTTATACCTACCTACTGGGGGGCCTATTATATCTGCCTAGTGGAAGGACCCTAAATATCATTCTACCTATGTACCTACCTACTGAAGGAGCCTTATATACCTACCTACCATGGGGACCCCATTTACCTACCTACTGTGGGGGCCCTACACACCTAACTACTAAAAGGACCCTATATATATACTGATAAGAGACTATATACCTCCCTACCTACTGTGGGGACCTTTATACTTATCTACCTAATGATGGGGCCTATGTACCTACCGATCTACTGAGGGGGGCCTATATACAGAGGGGTTTCCAAATTGGGGAGTTTATACCTCATCACCTAGCTACCTAATTGGGGCTCATCTATTTACTTGCCACTTATCTGACTTTTATCTGACTTTTTTCATTCCTAATTTTTTGGGTCTAACGTACATAAAAGGAGCGTCTACCTATCTGTTTGCCTAATTTAGGGGTCTGCCTACTATATGGGGTGTGTACCTATCTACTGATGGCACGAATGGGGAGCCTATAATCAGTTGGGGGCACTTTCGCTGTTTGGGGTACAATTACTGTGTGGGGCACCAAAGGGGGCACTATTACTATGTGGGACGCATTGGATGAGAAGTTTGTATAGAAGTGGGAAAGTGCTGGGAAAGAGAGGGGGTCTAAGATGAGAAGAGAACAACTCTCAGAGAATAGAAATACTCATCATAGAAGACGTCATGATGGTCTGGAGAAGTTGGAGAAGAGAAAGAGAAGATAACTCCCATCAGAGAAGGCACCTCATGTGATGTCAGGACTCACATCTGTATTGGATCAGTGCTGTATTCACTGTCATGTGATGGTGACCTGACCACCAGTGATCTGCCCACTATGTGGTCTCTGTATGTTGGTACGGTATTGTAGGTTATATCGGCGTTTGTGTAGTGTAAGCATACACTTGTCCTTGATCGTAAAAGTGAGTGTACACTTATCTCTGACCCTTTGATTAGGGGTTTCTCTGTGCCACTTTTAATTTCTGCACCTATCTTGAGTATAGACCCTGTAAGTCCCCATGCAAAATGGAGAGGAACTCGCACTTGCAGTGCACTTTCTATTCATTTCAATGGGAGTCAGTGTCGAACTAGTGTTGTATGGTGCCCTTTAGTGAAGTTGATTATTAGGGCTCACCTCAGCCTGAAGGGAGATCTGAGTGCAGACAAACATGCCACTCAGCTGTACAGGGAACTCCCATAGAACATAATGGAGAGTACCATGTATTTGTGACCTTATCTCTATTCTGTCCCCTGAGACTTTTAAGGACCTTTTAGAATTCTTTTAGGACATTTATGGCATGTTATGTCTTTAGGTATTTTTGTTGCCAGGTATTTTACGTATATGTCTATAACTGGGCATAGTATGGATGGTTCTGGCATGGTGAACTCTTGAATAAGTACAAGGGCGATTAAATATTTGTGGAGTTTTTTTCAAGCAATAATATCCTTTTTTTAAATTGGACAACCCCTTTAAGGGTTGATGCAGCATTAAAAAAGTATTTAATCAAAATAGTGCAATTCTTACATAGTTACACTGTAAATTTGGTTGAATAAACACATATGTCCATCAAGTTCAACCAATGATGGGGAAAGATGTTCATGAAGGGAGGGGTAAGGAAATTTGTAAGCTTTGATTTCCCTACTGATGCAGACTTTGGAACCCATAAGGCATGAAACAATCAATTCTAAAGGAAAATTTAATACAACTACATTAGTATTAATATTATATAGCAGTAATTGTTCACGTGACCCTGAAGCAATTCAAGATCACAGCGGTGTCTTCCTCGATATGTGAACACTGAGGCCGGTGATTGGCTGCAGCATCACGTGAGCACTGATTGTGAAGTCATTAACTGGCGGTCCGAGACTGATGGCGGCGCTGAAATATAGTTTCATAGTTACATAGTTAGTACGGTTGAAAGAAGACACGTGTCCATCAAGTTCAACCACGGGTGGGGAAAATGTGGTTGAAGGGAGGGAGAAAAGGATTTTAAGCCCAACCTCCCCACTGGTGAATGCCCTGTTACCCACAAGGCAAGAACCAATCTGCTCCAGTGGAGACCCTATCTCTGACCCCAAAGCCGCCACCAGCCAGGATCCAGAATTTTACATCGCTACGTATGCATTAATATTCTTTAGTTTCAGGTAGTTCTCTAAGCCCTTCTTGAAACTTGCGACTGTTCCTGCTGTGACCAGCTCCTCAGGCGGCTATTCCACAGACTTACAGTCCTCACAGGGAAGAACACTTTTCTCCTGAACTGAATCATTTTCTCTCTAGCCGAAGGAAATGTCACCTTGTCTTTTGAGGGGGCTTTACATGAAATTATTTTTCCCCAAACTTTTTGTAGGGACAGAAAGTCCCTACAAAAAGTATTTATTTATATAAATGAATCATGTCCCCCCGAAGCCGTCTTTTCTCAAGACTAAATAAGTTCAATTCTACTAACCTCTCCTCATAACTAACTTGAAATGGAGCGGGTTTTAAAAAGTGAGGTTTTTTTTATCTAACTTTATGACTTCTCCCACTGGCTGACAAGCATTTTTTAAAAACTGGAAAACCCCTTGAAATGAGCTTCAGTACTAAATGCAACCCATATGCAAAAGTGGCATTGTTGTAGGAAAAATAGAATTATTTTTAATCAGAAACAGCCCTTGTAATTAGTAAATGACCAACACAAAACTTCTTATTCCTAAATGAAGGTTGCTAAGAAAACTACTTCAAACAACAAATGGTTTGGTCGCAATTCACAATACTGTGAATTGTCCTAAGAAAACTATACATATTTGTATGCCACTTCTTATATAATATATAATATATCATAAAACCATATGATATACTTATAGGGTCTATGTGGTAGGAGTAGAATGCTAATTGGAACCTGGTCATTTACATTAAAGGGGTTGTCTCACTACATCGATTCATTTTACCTTAGTTTTGTTTTCTCGGTTTCATTTTTGAATTCAGGGGCCTTTATTGGCTTTTACTGGCTTCTACTGACCTGCAGTGAGGAGCTGCTGAGGACAACAGGTCTGTAGCTATAGCAACCAGTGCTGGCAGCCTATCAGGAGAGATCAAACAGGTCTGTAGCTATAGTGACAAGCACTGGCAGTCCATCAGGAGAGATCAAACAGGTCTGTAGCTATACCGACCTGAGAAGCTGATGCAGCCCATACAAGAGGGGATATCTAGGAATCGGTAGGACACTGTTAATGGACACATATTGCACAATGATTTGTTTTTACAAGATCTTTAACATAAATAGCAATCCTTGTAGTGAGACAACCCCTTTAAATAAACTGCACAATTTTGAGAACCAAGTTTGCATCATTGTCTATTAAATAGGGTCTGTTTTCACATGAAACCTAGTAACACCCAGGCATCAACTGGAGGGTAGCAGGTGGGAGCCGAGGTGAGTTTGGCTGGGTCCTTGATTGTTACATAGTTAATAAGGTTGAAAAAAGACACGTGCCCATCAAATTCAACCAATGGTGGGGAAAGATGTGGTTGAAGGGAGGGAGACAAGGATTTTATGCCCAGCCTCCCCACTGGTGAATGCCCTGAAACCTACAAGGCAAGAACCAATCTGCTCCAGGGAAGACCCTATCTCTGAACCCAGAGCTGCCACCAGACAGATTCTAGATTTTTACATGGCTACGTACATATTAATATTATTTAGCTTCAGGTAGTTATCTAAGCCTTTCTTGAAACTTGCAACTGTTCCTGCTGTGACCAGCTCCTCAGGCGGCTATTCCACAGATTTACACTACTCACAGTGAAGAACGCATTTAATCCTATTTTCTCCAGCCAAAGGGAATGTCCCCTAGTCTTTTGAGTGAACTAAATACTAATATGAATACAGCACACTAAAAATACTGAAAATATCTTGGATGTATCTTAAAGCTATAAAGGTTTTCTTACCATGAGTTTGGGTGAAGTCACCAGTTTGGAAATTTCATTTAACAAGTGGATTAATTTTTTAATTAGCGGGTCATCAAACTCAATCCTTTTCCCAAAAACAATAGATCTGATTACATTGGATTCTGCAAAGTGTGTCAGCATGTGTGGATCAAATGGTTTGCCTACAAGAAGAAGAAACAGAAAAGGTAAACAAATGAAAATAAATATTAATTAAAAAAAATGACACAATATGGAAGGTTATAAGTAACGTCCAATACCACGATAGGTCAACACATCATTGGTGGATACTCTTTGAAGAGAAGGTGGTCACCAACTTAACCCACCTGTACGTATGGGTATTTCCGGGTGGCTTTAATCAGTTGGGTAGCAGGATCGATCTGCGATCCTGCTACACAGCCGCCGGGTGTTGGTGGCTAATTGCAGCTAACACCCGGCGGTTACAGGGCCGGGGGGGACGCGCTGCCCACCTGCGCTGTTTAACCCTTTAGACAGTGCGGCAAAGATGGCCGTGGCGTCTAAATGAATGAAAATGGTGCCGCGCACCGTTCTTCACTCTGATCGGACATGGCAGCGGGAAGCCTGAGAAGGCCTCCATCGCTGCCATGTTCTCATTTATCCCACTTCCAGCCCCCGACAGGAAGTGAGGAAAATGCCATCTCGGTACAGCCTAGTGGTGAAGCGCCCTAGGGGGACTCAATGTTAAAGTAAAAAAAAAAAAAGTTTTAAAGTATAAAAAAATAAAAAAGTATTAAAGGTTCAAATCACCCCTCTTTCGCCATTTTACAAATAAAAGAAATAAAAAAATTAAAAAGTTACACATATTTTGTATCGCCGCGTTCGAAAAAGTCCCATTTATTAAAACATCATCCATCCCGTACACTGAACAACGTAGAAGAAAAAAAATT
The DNA here is from genome assembly GCA_025379985.1 of Phyllomedusa bahiana. NCBI lineage: Eukaryota > Metazoa > Chordata > Amphibia > Anura > Hylidae > Phyllomedusa > Phyllomedusa bahiana. The sequence goes on along the minus strand of JAODAL010012893.1, from coordinate 20,223 downwards.
CCAAAAGCCAAAATTGCGTTTTTTTGGTCATTTCATGAACTATAAAAATTGGATAAAAATGATAAAAAAACTCACATGTATTCCAAAATGCTAGCAATAAAAAGTACATTTCAGCCCACAAAAAATGCCGCCTCACTGACGTCCGTAGGTGTTAGTACAAAAAAGTTATTGGTCGCACAAAACGGCGCCGCAGCGCAATTTTCAAATATAGAAAATGTTTGGAATTTTTTTACGCCACTAAAACATAACGGAAACTCTACATGTTTGGTATTGCTGGATACATATCAACCTGTAGAATACAGATAATACATAACTTTTACTGAAGATTGAACGCCGTAAAAACAAAACTCCCGCAAAAATGGCGCAAGTACATTTTTTTTTCACATTTTTCCCCACTTAGAATTTTTTTTGCGGTTTCCCAGTATATTCTATGGTAGCATAAATGACACCTTTAGAAAGTACATCTTGTCCCGCAAAATAAAAGTCCTCATTTGTCTATGTAGGTGGAAAAATAAAAACGTTATGGCTTTTGGAAGGCGAGGAGGAGAAAAATGAAGTCGTATTTTTTTTCTTTGGAGGGATTAAAGGGTTAATATATAAAAATATAAGGTTATAAGTAATCACTGATGAGTCAGATAACACTACTCTACCATAAAAGTACTTCCAGTAGATGACAATAGGTTACTGCTCCAATATTGGCCATAATCTTGTAAAAAGGAAATCTATAGGTGACCATTAAAATCCTAAGGGAATTTTAGATGCCCCGTTTTTGATGAAAATTTTGGCAACTTAGTTAAATATTAAGCATGATACAACATTCCCATACTCTCATATTACCTGTCATTATTTGCCATAAAAAAGGTGTCAAAAACTGCATGCATGTTTTTTTTCCATGCTTTATGTGTTTTTTCATGCAGCTTTTGTGGTTTAGGTACAAGTATTTCTTGGTGCATTTTTCAAAAAAGCGTGTCAGAAAAACCAACACACACTTTAGATTTTTTTGATGCAGAAGTTTAGTTTTTTCCTCCCCGCCTTCCAAGAACCATAACATTTCTATTTTCCATCTACATAACAGTATGAGGGCTTGCTTTTTGCAGAACAAGATGTAGTTGTTAATGGTTGTATTGACCGTACCATATAATGTACTGGGAAACCCTCCTAAAAATTGTAAGGGTATGTTCACATGGTGTAATTGGCGGACACATTTTGCCGCGTGTTTGCGCTTCAATATGCCCGAAATGTACCCCACAATTACGGTAATTCTCATAGAGAGCTATGAATTATGTCCGTCTCCCCCGGCGAACAATATGCGCATATTGTACGCCGGGAGAGAGAATTGACATGTCACTGTTTACGCGGCATGGATAATGGAAGTGAATGGGCCCCCACCCCCGGCAAGCGCGTACTTCTAAAACACCCAGCATATTGCGGCAGGTACATTACGCGCCGCAATATGCCATGTGAACATACCCTCAGTGCGGTGAAATGTGGAAAAAAAACATAATTGCAATTTTTGCGGGGATTAGTTTTGATGGAGTTCACTGTTCGGTATAAATGACATGTGATCTGTAATCTGCAGGTCGGTAAACTTCTGGTGATACCAAATGTGTAGAGTTTACGTTATGTTCTAGTACCTTAAGAAAAAACATTCTCTATTAGGGTATGTTCACACAGCTTATTTTGGTGCGCATTTCGCTGCGTATTGTGCATTATATGCGGCGAAATGTGCGCTGCAATTACGGTAATCCATAGCTCTCATAGAGAACTATGGGTTACGCGTCGTCCCCCCGCGCGTACAATACGATCGTATTGTACGCTGGGGGAGAAAAGTGACATGTCAATTGTTAGCGGCAAATACGCACCGCTGACAATGCATGTCAATGGGGCCGGCAGGCTGCCGGTCCCCCACATCTCCCATGCTTTGGAAAGACGCGCTAATCAGCGCGTCGTTCCAAAACACCCGTCGGATTGCAGCGCGTACTATACATGCCGCAATAAGCCGTGTGAATTTTGTAAAATTGCAAAAGGAGGTTGTTTTGAACTTTTACTTTTTTCGATTTTTACAACTTTTTTTTTTTTTTACATTTGTACTTCTAGGTCCCCTAAAGTACTTGATCACTAGGGAGTGAAATTGCTTGTAGACAAATATGCATTATATAGATAATGCAGAAAGATGTTAAAAGATGGCTCTCTTATTACATCTTGCCTATGGCAGGGTGTTATAGGAGCAGTAACATGGTAGCTATGGAAGCTTTCACTAGGCTTCTGAGTCCCATGGCAATGATTAGGCACCTTGCAATCATTATCGACAGTATAACATACCTGTACGTTTAATGTCAGTAAGGGGTTAATGTCCCCAAGCACCTTAAAGAACTTGCTGATTGGTCATTTAAAGGACCAGTGTATGGCAGTACCTTCATCCCCCCAAAGACTGCACACCTTTGTGTATTTTGAAAGACTCTTCTGTATAGGTTCCTACTAGATAGTGCACTGCAACAACATATTTGGTTTCCAATTCCTTGGGTCTGACCTGGCTTCTTATGTGACTACTTTTCTAGTCTGCTGCCTGCCCAGACCTTTTGCCTGTTAAACCACATTTGTTGACTGAAGCTTCTGTTCTTCATCCAAGAATGTCTGCTGTTGCTCTTGAAGAATGTGTGGAGGGTAGTGTGGTGACCCAGGGGAGCAGTGGAGAGGAAGGAAGAATTAAACCTATGTCAGGGTGGCCCTTTCACTCCAGCACTCTCTTAGAACCCTGGGAACACACACAATAAAGGGGACACTGCAGATACTAAGGAGAGGTGTTAGTAGCATAAGGCTCTCCACAGCACTGCACCCCCCTACATCTCCTCCCTCATCTCTGTCTACCATCCTACCCGGTCTCTCCGCTCTGCTACTGATCTAAGATTACACACCTCACTCATCCGAACCTCCCATGCCCGTCTCCAAGATTTTGCACGTGCTGCTCCGGTTCTCTGGAACATGTTACCCCATGTGATCAGGCACAATCACAACCCTCATAGTTTTAAGTGCGCTCTGAAAAGTCATCTTCTTAGACAAGCCTACCAAGATCCCTACATGTTATCCTCCCAAATTCTGTCACACATTCATCACTTCCTAAACTTTGGCACCCACAGGCACTTACCTGTATATAGATGTATGGTTGGGATGGCAGCTTCATACACTTTTTATGTATACTACCCCATATTTATGTAACATGGCTGGAACATTGTAAACCAAGCACTTTTCACCCTTTGTTTCACCCATACACCCGAATAGATTGTAAGCTCTTGCGAGCAGGTTACTCACACCTCGTATCTGATTTGTAAGTAGCTTTTCTATAATGTAATGTCTGGTTCATCTGTGCTTATACCCTCTACATTGTAAAGTGCTGCGCAATATGTTGGCGCTATATAAATAAAGATTATTATTATTAGTACTACTCCTCAGATTCCCCGGGACACATTCTTTCTTGGTCTGTTGTTGTTATCCCCTTCACTGCCTGGTGGTGTTATGTGAGACGTGTCCATGGTGTTGGTGCAGATGGAAATTACCAAGCAGAATAAAATTCAACACAGTTCTTTACTTCCACGAAAGATGTCAAACTTGAAGTAGCCTCTTTCAAGTACATACAATAAAGCAGTCTATGAACCTGTAGCAAGGAAGATTGTGAATGATCTTTCTAGTGAGCCAAGCATAAATTAAGGGCAACATGTCCCATTGGAGATGCACCATTTATTTGGGTGTATTTTGCACCAAAAAATGTTGACGCCCTATTCTCTATATAAATGAACTGTCGTACACCCAAACTGGGCGCATTTTACATCAAGCACGACACTTTTGAATGTGCCTAAATTTGGCGCATCAAATATGCTAGCAATGATATGCTATGTGCCTTTTTTGTTATGCCAGTAAATTAGGTGCCTCAAATATTCTATGCAAGGTACACCAGACGCCAGATTTATGACAGGTTCATTCATTCAGGCATACTATTCACTCATTTAATGCACCTTAAAACTGGCGTGGCCATGCCTCTTTTCTGACATGTCGCCCTAGGTATCTGCAGGAGCCATATTTCTTAACCCTATGCGGCCTGGGACCTTCCTGAGCTGTAGGAATGATGGGCTGAGTTAGTCCAATGGATCAAGGCACCAGCTGACGATGGGGGACGTTATGTTCTCACATTCCACCTCATGTACTACCACCATATGAAGGGATTCAATCTCTGAAGCTAATGGGTCTCTCCTTTCTTTAGAGTTCTGTTCCAGTCAGTTTCATTAGGTTTCGGGATGAGAAGCAAGGAACTAGCTGATTTTCTCTCCTGGACCAGAGTCCAGGGCAGTCCTTGTCAGTTACATCTAAACTCCATGGGGGACATGTATGAACGGGGCTGCACCAGAAGTCTGGTGTACTTCCAGCCAGACATCAGGCACAGCCCCATTCGCTTCACTGAAATGTCTCCCGAACGCCATTTTCAGGCGCATTACAGAGAACATGCGGCACTTTGTAATGCGCCTGATTTCGGGGGGAGTGCGGGAGGTGGGGTGCACCCGAATCATAAGAAGCTGTAGATTTATAGCTTCAGTACGGCATTTTTAGGCGCATTACTGCTAGAACAGGTAGAGCACTTTCAGAGTGGTTTACCTGAGCCAGAATTGTCGTCCTAGCGCTAGAATGCACTTGATTTATGACCCGCTGTATCCCGGGTTCATAAATCAGGTGCATTCTATGCTATTTTAATGCGCATGAAATTTGGCGTTTAAAGGCCAAATTTCATACATGTGGCCCCATGTGTCTATTATATCAGAGCCCAGCAAGGACTCTCTAGAACTCACACTACAGGGGGTATATATTTTCTAACCCCTTCATGTTACCATAGTGACTATCCTTTCCACATTCTCTTACATTGCCAATAACACACACTTGACTGATAAAACATAGTAAAAATAACATTGCAGTTTTTTACTAAACAAATAGGCCTAGCAATAGCTAATAAGAGTAGACAGCAATAAAATAGACATCAAATTAAGTAAATCCCTCTGCTCTGGGTTATCACAGTAGTAAACTAGGAGTACACTGCAGTGAAGGCCAGATCAATGTAGAGGGGTTAAAGGGTGAAGACCATGGATAAGAAGTTCCCTAGACTCTGCTCCTCATACTTACAATTTTCCGTGTTCATGGGCAACCATCAGATTCCCCTTTGCTTACACATAGGCATTCTACAACTTTCACCAGATTTTAGAAATATCCCCCTATTTTATTTCATAATGCTTCCCAAAACTATCCAATAGAGAAAGTATACTGAGCTGATATAGACATGTCATCTTATCACAATACAAGTGAGAACATGGGATATATGTGTGAGCCTAGCAAAACTCAAGTCATCGTAGACTGAGACAGAATGAAAGACAGACAAAAAGTTATACTAAAGCTAGACTACATAAAACCCATGAGACATAGGCTTCATGTAACTGTAAGAGACATACAGTATCTTACCATTCTGAGCTTTAAAACGTTCTACAAGGTGAATTAATTCATCTTGAATTTTGTTCTCCGCAATTTTCTTCCCCATACCAAAATCTCGAAGTGTTGATAGTGTGAACCTCCGTATAGATTTCCATCGTTCACCATTAGAAAAAGCTATACCTGAAATACAGTTAATTGTGAGCAAGGGACATTACACTTATGTGAGATACTGACTTAAATATGTCAGAAAGAAACTAGGGATATAACAGAATTTATTTTAATGTTAAAGGGGTTTTGCCACAATCTCATTTCATACCTCCTGCATCCAGCTCTTCAGCTCTGTGTGCTCAGAAGGGGGCGCATGTGATTTGTTTGCATTGCATATCATGTGACCCAGCAGGATGACATCACCAGGCCTTTCCTCTTTCTAGTCACAGAAAGGCCTGTTTATGTATAGAATTGTAAGTAGCTACACTGTAAAGTTTTTGCTTTACAGCACAAGGGTCCTTGGTTCAAATCCCTGCAGGTACTTTTTTCCTCTTTATCAATGCACAGACCTGATTGAGTTTTTTTATTTTTTTTTATTTGCACTGTTTGACTTATTACTAACTAGTCCAAAGGACAGAAGTAGAATGACAGTACCCGGGGTTTGAACACTCAGTAGCTATCTGAGGAGAGAGGGGATGTCTGAGCATGTGCGACCAGGACTGAGGAGCTCAGAGCCTTGGTCGTATCCCCTGGAGACGAGCTGTAAACAATGGGTCACTAAAGGAGCAGCTAAAACAAAAATGGTCCAGAATTTTTAATAATGATGAATGGTGAAAATGTTTATTATTTCATTTTCAAACTTCCCACGTCAATTTAATTTGTGGCAAAACCCCTTTAAAGAGAACCTGTCAACTACTTTATGCTGCCCGAACGACGAGCAGCATGAAATAGCTGAAAGTTACCCGATCCTAACCCTGTGTTTTTACTGCGAAATGCTGTAAAAAAGCTTGACTGACAGCTCTCTTCCTATAAACAAACATGGGAGAGAACTGTCAGTTAAGCTGAGAGGGTGGGGAGAAGCCTCAAATCGGACTCATCTCCCCGCACATCGGACTCATCACCCCACACCCAACTTCACTGGGTGTTTTACATCGGACTCATCACTCCCGGGCACAGCGCCTTCTCCTGGCACCCGTGACAACTTCACTGGGTGTTTTACATCGGACTCATCACTCCCGGGCACAGCGCCTTCTCCTGGCACCCGTGACAACTTCACTGGGTGTTTTACATCGGACTCATCACTCCCGGGCACAGCGGCTTCTCCTGGCACCCGTGACAACTTCCCTGGGTGTTTTCATCGGACTCATCACTCCCGGGCACAGCGGCTTCTCCTGGCACCCGTGACAATTTCACTGGGTGTTTTACCTGGGAACGCTGCGGGCTTTGGAGAAAAACACACGGGGTTGGAACCCAAGGTAACCTGAACCCCCTATTTCATGTTTGCCCGTTTTCCCGACCCAGCTTTTAAAGTAGTTTGACGGGTTTCCCCTTTTAAAATTGTACTAAATAAACATGACCTAAAAACCAAGAAATGACATGTATTTTTTAAAACCAAATTTTGAAAAACCGGGTAATAATTTTTTTTGGAAAAAAAGAGTATAAATGAAAAAGAGGGGAGGGAAAAAACATGATAATAGAAAAGAAGGAGAAGAAGATGAAGAAAAAGATGAAAAAAGGAAGAAGGAGGGATAGAGGAAGTAAGATAAGAAAGAAAGAAATGATAATGATGATCATGATAATGAAGTAGAAACAGAAAAAGAAGATGGTTGTTAATGATGAAGGAAGAGGAGAAAGAAAAGGGAGACAAAAAAGTAGAAAATAGAAGTGGAAATTAAGAAAAAGAAAAAATAATGAAAATGGTAATGTTGATGATGATGATTGATGAAGAAGAAGAAGTTGAAGGAGAACAAAGAAGAATGAAGATACTGGAGAAGAAGAGGAAGATATATAACACAAAGGAAGGATGAAAAAGTAAATAGAATGATGAGAATGTTAAAGAAAAAAGAAATGAATAAAGAAAAAGAAAGAGGAATGATGGGAAAGAAGAATAGAAGAAGGAAAAATAAGCAAAGTGTAACGGACTTGGTAGTGGATCCGCTGGACCACCGCAAGCGTTTTGTGAAAACCCACGCCATGAGCTTTTTCTAATTTGGCCCCGGGTTTTCCCCAGAGCCCGCCCAAGCGGGATGGACTTGCTGCGGGGGGAAGTTTTCCAAGTCCCCCTACCCCTGATTTTGACTTGCCTGTGGTGGGGGCCCAAAGGGAAAAAGCATGGTAAAAAAATTTCGTGAGCGTAGGCGTAGTGGGGAAAACAGGGGGGCAAGGTCAGGGAAGGGGGCAAAGATTCGAGTCGAAAACAAAAGGGCGAGATCGGGAAAAAAAGGGCAAGCCCGGAAAACGCTTTCTCAGGGAACGGGGCAAAAAAAGATCCGGGGGGGAAGGGGACGTGGATCCCAAAATTTAATATAGAAAACCGGGGCCGGGGAAATTTTAACCCAAATTACCCGGCGCACTGTCCCTTTAAAATTTTACATGAACGAGCGCGCGGCGCGGCACGCGCATTCCGGCCAAACGGGGAAGGGAGAGACAAACCCAGGAGTGAGGTGAGGTAGGGATGGGAAAGGGGGTTGCGACCACCCACCCAATGGGGGCCCGCGGCACCCCCGTCCCCGCCGGGGCCCCGCCAAGGGGGGGACACCGGTGGGGCCCGGGGTCCGTGGACCATGCGGCGCGACCCATTACATTACCCCCCCCCCTTAAAACCTACCCCCCCTTTTTAGCCTGCAGAAATCTGCGATGAGATCTGTTTCAGGATATTAGGATTCGGGCCCCCAGGATCTCTACTGGGGTCCAAACCCCCCTCCAATCCCCCGAGGAAGGAAAACGTTTTTCCTCGGACCTCTTCATACCCAAAGTTTGTCCTTTATTTCAAAGATGCCCAGCAGAATCGGTTTACCGGGAAGGCGATACATTTTTTCTGAGAGCCCGGGTTAAGGACCAGAGGCTTAAGGAGGGGGGACCTTGGAAAAGAGTTTTGGATCCGGAGAGAAAGGGGGGAAAAAATAGCTTTTTAAAGTCACCGGATTCAGCTGCCAATGCCCTTGGGAAAATCCAAAGGGAAATGAGGGCCCAATTTTAAAACTGGGAAAAACCCTTTAGGGGCAAAAACCTCCAAAAAGGGGACCAAACTTTAAACTCCCTGGGAGAACGTCGGGGCAGGTCTTTTCCTTTTGTCTGCCCGAATCTTCAAAACGGGGGAGAGGCCCGAAGTTTGGGGAACGTCGAGGCTCTTGCCCGAAAGGCCTTGATAAACCCGAATTGGTCTTTTACAGCGGGGGACTTCCGAATCAGTAGACAGGGAAGGGGGGGGGGGCGGGGCAGCCATTTAAAACACAAAAAAATGGAGGACATCCGAGTCACGATGGTTATAAGAGAAACGGGCCAAAAGTGGAACCCGCCTTTTACATTTTTTTTGTCCCCCTTTGGGGGGATGGGCCCAAACTCATTGGGTTGCTGCCCCTCCCAAACCCCCCATTTAAATATGTGCAGGTTAAATTTCAAATTGGGAGGTTCTTTTTCCAAATCCCGGGGAAGTGGGGCCCGTCTGAATGGACTCCTAGCAAGGTAAAAGTTTTAAATGGGAGGGGCTCACCTGCTCTGGGAAAACCCCCTTTACTTTTTTGGGGGGGTGAGGTTAATACAATTTTTTGGATCAAATACTGTAAACAAAAGTCCCCGGTTTTTCATATTTTCCCTTTGCTGTAAAACATTTCCTATATTCCCCATTTAACTTGAGGTTTTACTTTTGTCCTTTTAGTGTGCCCCTGATTTATGTATTAGAAAAAGGGGATTTTCATTGCCTTTTAGTGTGCACCTTGCTTAAGTTTTCAAAGTATTTATTTTGAAAGTTGGGACAAAGGGGGCCTTTTTAAAATTTTTTAGTCTATTTGGGAGATGGCAATTCAAATTGGGTTGCGGCCAACCCAACCCCCCTCATTTTTAAAAATGTGCAGGGTTTTTTTCAAATTTTCAGTTTCCTACACTCCCCCCCCCTTTGGGGAAAAAAAAATGGCATCTTTAAATTGGGGCTCCCCAGCAAGGTAAAATGTTTTTTTGTTGGGACCCCCACCCGCTCTGGGAAACCCCCTTTACGTGTTGGGAGGTGAGGGTTAATACAATCTTTTATCAAATACTGTAAAAAATAAGGGGGGTTTTCCCCGGGTTTTTTATTTTTTTCCCTTTCTGTAAAGCATTTCCTATTTCCCTTTTTTAAATTTGAGGTTTTAATTGTCTTTATGTGCCATTTATTTTTTGTTTTTAGATGTATGTCTTTTCCTTTCATGTGCACCTATGCTTTCTGTTTTTAAAGATTTTATTAGATGTGCACGCCTTTTAAATTTTGTATTTTATTTGGGAGATGGGGGAATTTCAAATTTGGGTTTCGCAAATCAAACCCCCCCTTTTTTTTATGTTGCAGGTTAATTCAAAATTTCCGGGTTTCCCACCAAATTTCCCGGGGGAAATGGCAGTTTTTGGAAAAAACCCCCTAGCAAAGGTAAAAATGTTTTTGTGTAGGACTCACCTGCTCGGGAACCCCTTGACGTGTTGGGAGGTGAGTTAATACAATCTTTTTATCAAATACTGTAAACTAAGAGTCCCAGGGGGGTTTTATATTTTCCTTACTGTAAAGCATTTCCCTTTTTTTTTTTTTTCCTTTTTAACCCTTGAGGTTTTACATTTGTCTTTTGGTTCCCCTGATTTAAGTATTAGATGTTTGTCATTGCCCTTTTAGTGTGCCCTAAGCTTTCGTTTTCAAAGTTTTATTTAGATGTGCACAGCCTTTTTACATTTTGGAAAACCCATTTGGGAGTGGCAATTCCCTTGGCTTTTCTGCCCCTCAAACCCCCTCATTTAAATATGTGCAGGTTTTAATTTCCCAAATTTCAGGTTCCTATCAATCCCGGGGAAGGGCATTTTGAATGGCTCCTAGCAAAGGGGAACATGTTTTAGTGTAGGGGGCTCACCTTCTTCCTTTGGGGAAAAACCCTTTACGTGTTGGGAGGTGAGTTAATTTCAATCTTTGATCAAATACTGTAAAATTAAAAGTCCCCGGTTTTTCATATTTTCCTTAGGGGGTAAAGCCCTTTCCTATTTTTCCTTATATTTTAAATTGAGGTTTTAATTTGTCTTTAGTTTTTGGACCTGGGGTTTTTTGTTTTAGATGTATTTTCATTTCCTTTTAGTGTGGGCCCTAAAGCTTACGTTTTCAAAGTATAAATTAGATGTGGGTCAAAGCCTTTTAATTTTTTTAGTCTATTTGGGGGATGGGGGAAAACTCATTGGCTTGCCTTTCAACCCTAACCAAACCCCATTTAAATATGTGCAAGGGGTTTAAATTCCCAAATTTCGGTTCGCTATCACTCCCGGGGGGAAAATGGGCCGTCTGAATGGACTCCTAGCAAGGTTTAAAATTTTTTTAGTGTAGGGGCTCCCTGCTTGGGAAACCCCCTTGAAAGTGTTGGGAGGGAGCTTAATACAAACTTTGATCAAATTTCTGTAAACTAAGGGGGCCCAAGGGGTTTTTCTATTTTTCCCCTTTGCTGTAAAACATTTCCTATTTTCCTTATAACTTGAGGTTTTACTTTGTCTTTAGGGGGCCCCCTGTTTTTGTATTAATGTATTTTCCTTTTCCTTTAAATGTGGGACCTATGCTTTCGTTTTCAAAAATATTAAAATTCAGATGGGGCACAGCCCTTTTTCAATTTGTTTTCAAGGGAGGAAACTCGGCCCAAAATTGTTTCCCGACATCCGGATTTCAAAAAAGGCGGGAGATATTCTCCCAGAATCTGTTCACCCTCTCCCCCTACCCCTTGGACTGAGGGTGATGGGGCCGATGAAAAGTCCAATTTTTTTTGGGAGAGGGGGAACAAACCCCAAAACGCCAAAATCGGGTTTCAAATTTTAACAACCGATCGGAGACGATGTGTGAAGGTAAACCCATGGGAGCCCGGGAAAAAAATGGCAGGAAAAAATGGGCCGGGGCCAAATTTTGGAGGGAGACCCGGGAGGGCCCGGGGAAGGGGGTAAAAGTGGGACAGCTTGAGGGAACCGGTTCCCTAAACCCCCCAGGATTACAGGGAAATTCCCAAAAGGGGAAAAAGGGGGTCCGTTAAAAAAATCCATGGCTATGGGGCGTCCAAGGGATTTTTCCGGGGGACGGGCAGCAGATGCAAGGGGACCTGGGGGGCCCTTTGGGGTGGGGACCTTTTTTCCGGGGCATTTCGGTTTCCCGGGAGGGGGGAAGTCCTTGACAATTTTTGTGCCAGAGGGCGGCCACCAGTAGTTTCCCTTGGGGAAAAAGAGCGTAGGTTCCGTGGGTCCGGGATGGCCAGGAAAAGGGAGCTATTTCCCCCCTCCAGAATCTTCTTCCTGGGGTGCCCGTGGGACGTAAGTTTGGGCCCGGGAAAAGGGAAAGGGGTTTTTGGAATCTGGGGGAGCCCCCGCGAACCAAACCGTTCTGGAGAAATGATGTGCTGTGCAAAAAGCAGGTTGGAAGTGAATGCGAAAGTCAAAACGTGAAAAAAAAAAGTGACCACCGGGCTTGGCGAGGGTTTAGACGCTGGGCCGTCTGAAGATATAGTAAATTCTTGTGATCCGTAAAGATGTCGATTGGATGACGAGCCCCCTCCAGCAGATGTCGCCATTCCTCCAGGGCTAACTTGATTGCCAAGAGCTCCCGATCCCCAATGGCATAGTTCCGCTCCGCCGGCGAAAAGGTCTTTGAGAAGAACCCACATGTGAGAATCTGTCACGGTTCACGCCGCGGTTCCCTGCTTTGGGCCGTCGGCGTGTCGTGCCTTCCTGTGCTTACCTGTCCTGTCCTGTTGCTTCCTGGGGTCCTGTGTGTGCTCTGTTCCTCTTAGGGCGCGCGCGCTGCAGCTTCCTGTCTTTTATAGGTTACTTGTCTCTGTCTACTTCCTCTTTACCTCTGACCCCTGCCTATAAGAGGAAGTTCCTGCCTCTGCTCTGGGTCAGTTCATTGCAGTCTGTTGCTGTGTCCAGCTGCTTCCCATCTTGAGCTCCTGCCAGCATCTCAGGTCTGCTGTTGGAGCCTTTAACCCCTTAGATGCTGGTCCAGTGTCTTTGTCATCTGAGCTCCTGGCCGTCCGTCCGTCGTGTCTGTCTCTCCTGTATCCTGCTGTGTTCCTGTCCTGTATGTGCTCTCCTGTTCCTGCCGTGTTCCCTGGTTTGTACCTGATGTGTTACCCGTCCAGTTCCTGCCGTATCCAGTGGTGCTATGTGTAGGTTTAACTCTCCTGTATCCTGCTGTACATGTTCCTGTGTTCCTGTCCTGCACCTCGGCTGTCACCGCAGGTAGCCACGTCAGGGGTAGCGACCTGGGGGTCCCGCAGCCAAATCCATCCCGCTTTGCGGCGGGCTCTGGTGAAGACCAGGGGCCCCTTAGACTCCGCTCCCTGGCGTGGTCCTCCAGCTACCACCTCGCCTGCGGTGATCACAGAGGATCCACACCTGGATGTCAGCGGTCGGCACCTCGACATACATCTGTCAGAGCCGCAACCATTACAGTATGAACTGACCATGGATTCCGCCGGGGTGACCTCGCCTACGTTTTTCTGCCGTTACCTGCTGTCATGTCTGTCTCTGTTTGTTCCGCTGGCTCATGGTTCGCCCAGAGTGTCTGTCTGTTCCGCTGGCTCATGGTTCGCCCAGAGTGTCTGTCTGTTCACGTGGCTCATGGTCCGCCCAGAGTGTGTTGTCCCTAGCTCATGGCCCTAGCCCAGAGCATCAGTTTGGCCTAGCTCATGGTCTAGCCCAGAGCATCCGTTTGTCCTAGCTCATGGTCTAACCCAGAGCATCCGTTTGTCCTAGCTCATGGTCCAGCCCAGAGCATCCGTTTGTCCTAGCTCATGGTCCAGACCAGAGCATCCGTTTGGCCTAGCTCAGGGTCCAGCCCAGAGCATCCGGTTGGCCTAGCTCATGGTCCAGCCCAGAGCATCCGTTTGGCCTAGCTCATGGTCCAGCCCAGAGCATCCGTTTGGCCTAGCTCATGGTCCAGCCCAGAGCATTCCGTTTGGCCTAGCTCATGGTCCAGCCCAGAGCACCCGTTTTGGCCTAGCTCATGGTCCAGCCCCGAGCGTCCGGTGGGCCTAGCTCATGGTCCAGCCCAGAGCTTCCGCTTGGCCTAGCTCAGGGTCCGCCCAGAGCTTCCGCTTGGCCTAGCTCATGGTCCAGCCCAGAGCTTCCGTTTGGCCTAGCTCATGGTCCAGCCCAGAGCTTCCGTTTGGCCTAGCTCATGGTCCAGCCCAGAGCACCCGTTTGGCCTAGATCATGGTCCAGCCCAGAGCGTCCGTCTGGCCTAGCTCATTGTCCCGCTCTGAGCGTCCGTCTGTTGCCTAGCTCATGGTCCCGCCCTGAGCGTCCGTCTGTGGCTTAGCTCATGGTCCCGCCCTGAGCGTCCGTCTGTTGCCTAGCTCATGGTCCCGCCCTGAGCGTCCGTCTGGTGCCTAGCTCATGGTTCCGCCCTGAGCGTCCGTCTGTTGCCTAGCTCATGGTCCCGCCCTGGGTTCCCCCCCCCCATTTTGGCTAGTGCCCCGTTTGTTTCCTCCCGTGCACTTCCTTATCTAGGTTTTTCCCTATACTGGCTATATTCAGCCCGTACCTTGGTTTTGGGGTTGCCCCCGGAGAAGTTGCGGGCCCCTGACCTATGTGGAACGCCATGTTTGTGACTTGGAGGGGGAGGAGAGGGTTTTGAGGGGGGGCACTGTCACGGTTCACGCCTCGGTTCCCTGCCTTGGGCCGTCGGCGTGTCGTGCCTTCCTGTGCTTACCTGTCCTGTCCTGTTGCTTCCTGGGGTCCTGTGTGTGCTCTGTTCCTCTAAAGCGCGTGCTGCAGCTTCCTGTCTTTTATAGGTTACTTGTCTCTGTCTACTTCCTCTTTACCTCTGACCCCTGCCTATAAGAGGAAGTTCCTGCCTCTGCTCTGGGTCAGTTCATTGCAGTCTGTTGCTGTGTCCAGCTTCCCATCTTGAGCTCCTGCCAGCATCTCAGGTCTGCTGTTGGAGCCTTTAACCCCTGAGATGCTGGTCCAGTGTCTTTGTCATCTGAGCTCCTGGCCGTCCGTCCGTCGTGTCTGTGTCTCCTGTATCCTGCCGTATTCCTGTCCTGTATGTGCTCTCCTGTTCCTGCCGTGGTCCCTGGTCTGTACCTGATGTGTTATCCGTCCAGTTCCTGCCGTATCCTGTGGTGCTATGTGTACGTTTAACCCTCCTGTAGCCTGCTGTACATGTTCCTGTGTTCCTGTCTTCCACCTCGGCTGTCACCGCAGGTAGCCATGTCAGGGGTAGCGACCTGGGGGTCCCGCAGCCAAATCCATCCCGCTTTGCGGCGGGCTCTGGTGAAGACCAGGGGCCCCTTAGACTCCGCTTCCTGGCGTGGTCCTCCAGCTACCACCTCGCCTGCGGTGATCACAGAGGATCCACACCTGGATGTCAGCGGTCGGCACCTCGACATACATCCGTCAGCGCCGCAACCGTTACAGAATCTTGCCTTTGGGGCTCTTCTGTGTGAGGACCGCCCCTGCCCCTACGAAAGAGGTGTCCACCTCCAAGGAGAACGGCTTCTCGGGATCAGGCCGGACCAAGACAGGTGCTGTGGAGAAGGCAGTCTTTAGCTCAATAAACGCCTTCTCCGCCTCCGGAGGCCAACATCTCGGGTTCCGATTCTTCCTCATAAGGGCCACGATAGAAGCGACCAAGGTGGAGGAGTGGGGAATAAATTGCCGGTAATAGTTTGCGATGCCCAGGAAGCGCTGTATCGCCCGAAGGCCGACAGATGAGGCCATTGTAGCCCCTGCAGAGAGTTTTGCTGGGTCCATCTTCAGGCCCTTAGCCGAGACTATGTACCCGAGGAAAGGTAGTCTGGTCTGATGGAATAAACATTTCTCCAGCTTGGCGTATAGTCGGTTGCTGCGCAGACGTCGCAGAACCTGGCGCACTTGTGTCCGATGAGTCTGCAGATCAGGGGATAAAATCAGGATGTCATCTAGGTACACTATGACGCAGGTGTACAAAAGATCCCGGAAGACATCATTAACGATTCTTGGAACACAGCTGGAGCGTTACAGAGCCCAAAGGGCATCACGAAATACTCAAAAGTCCATCTCGGTTATTAAAAGCCGTCTTCCACTCTTTCCCCCTCCCAAATTTCTGATGAGGTTATAGGCTCCTCCAGGTCCAATTTGGAGAACACCTAGCCCCCTTGAGGCGGTCAAAGAGCTCCGAGATCAGTGGGAGAGGTAGCGGTTTTTCGCTGTATTTTATTTAGTCCCCTGTATCAATACACGGACGGAGGGAACCATCCTTTTTCTGCACGAAAAAAACCCCCCGGGCTCCAGCTGAGGAAAGGACTTACGGAAAACCCTTTCTGCAAGTTCTCTTGAAAAATAGGCCACATGGCCTGAGCCCTCCGGCACGGAAGGGGATAGACCCTACCCTGGGGAGGACTGGTTCCAGGGAGGAGGTCAATTGGGCAGTCATAAGGCCGATGTGGCAGCGTGTATTGGCCCCCCTTTCTGGAGAATACGTCCCCAAAATCCTGGACTCTATAGGTCAGACCTGGCAAAGGCTTGCGGGCGGATGGGGAGAAGTGGTAGCACTGAGCAATGGTACCTCCAAACGTTTTCCCTGGCATTCCGGCCCCAATCCAGACCTCGCCTGTCTTCCAGTCCGAGCTTTTCGGGGGTGAACGTTGCAGCCGGGGAACCCCAAAGGAATCGCAGAGAAGACGAGACAAACTTGGAACAGGATCTTCCCCTTTAAATGTAGCGCCCCTACACGAGGTTCACCGGCCGGTTATTACTTGGGGGGTCACTGAGGGCCCCCACTGACCGAAAAAATAAGCAACTTTTCCCAACAGACCACTGCACGGGTATGGGGTTTCCAAAGGAGGCGGGATGAATTTCCCCCCGGCGACCCTGACCAAAGGCAGAACTCCGGGAACGATAGACCACGCAATGTCCCCCCTCCCTGCACATCAAACTGGAGGGGAAAAACAGCACCTAGGGACCCTCTCCTTGGCACCAAGGGTAGCGTTTCCCGGCCCGGGGAACGTAGCGGACGCTTCGGGGAAAAAGGGTCGGGGCTGGCGCAGTAAGACTAGATTCTCTGCTCGACGGCGGGTCAGTTCTTGCTCCGATAACTGGGCCCGGTCCACTTGCATGGGTTCCACATCGGAGGCTTGAGGGAGTGACAATGGAGAACGCTGGAAATCTGGAGCCAGGTGGAACCGGCGACGGGGGCGTGCAGTCTCTCTCTTGGCGGAGCTCCTCCTACCTCCAGCAACACTTACATCGATGCGGTGGGCCCGGTGAATTAATTCGCTCAGGGGGGACGGGAGGTCCCCTTTCGGCCAAAGCGTCTTTAACCCTGCTGGACAGCCCTTTTTGAAAGTAGCGCAAAAGGGGGGCAAACATTCCAAGTCAGCTCTGAAGCCAGGGTACGAAATTGGACCGCATAGTCTCCCACAGACTCGCCCTGACGAAGGCTCAAGAGCGCGGTCTAAGCAGAAGATGCACGCGCCGGCTCCTCGAAGACGGTGCGGAATTCATGGAGGAAGCTCTGTAGATCCACGGTCACAGGGTCATTCCTATCCAAGAGGGGGGTTTCCCGGACAGTAGCCTCACCACAAAGGCCACCTTAGACCTCTCTGAGGGAAACTGATCCACCATCAGTTCCACGTGCATGGAGCACTGGGTGATAAAACCCTGGCAGAGCTTGGGGTCCCCGGCAAAGCTGGAAGGTAATGGAAGCCGAAGCTTGGTCCCACGGTTAAACCAAAGGAACAGCAGGTGTAGACGGAGCCACAGACGGAGAAGGTTGCTGTTGCTGGGACGCGAGGAGCTGACGCATCATGGCGGAGAGCTGGCCCAATTGCTGCGCCTGTTGAGCGATTTGCTGCGATTGTTGGGCAACAATAGTCGTAAGATCTGAGATGCTAGGCAGAGGCACCTTTGCGGGATCCATGGCTGGATCTTACTGTAACGGACTTGGTAGTGGATCCGCTGGAACCACCGCAAGCGATGGTGTAAGCCACGCCAGGAGCGAATCTAAGTAGGCTCCCGTTTTCCCCCACAGCCCGCCGCAACGCGCGAGGGACTGGCTGCGGCGGCAGTCTACCAGGTCGCTACCCCTGACATGGCTTGCCTGTGGTGGCGGCCAAGGAAAAGCGTGGTACAGAATCGCGAGACGTAGGCGTAGTCGGGTACAGGCGGCAAGGTCGGGCAGGCAGCAAAGGTTCAGAGTCGATAACATAAGCAAGGTCATAAAACACGGGAAGACAGTAGATACACAGGGGAAAACTTTCTCTAGGGCACGGAGGCAACAAAGATCCAGCAGGGAAGTGACGTGGATCCCAAAACTATATAGAGACAGCGCCCGGCAATTAACCAATTAACTGCGCACTGTCCCTTTAAATTTACATGAACGAGCGCGCGCGCGCTAAGGGGCGCGCACGCGCATTCCAGCCGACAGGGGAAGAGAGCCGAACAGGAGCGAGGTCAGGTGAGTGGATGGGACGGGTGTGACCACGGCCAGCAGCGCGGCCCGCGGCACCACCCATCCCCGCCGGGAACCCGCCGAGAGTGACACGGGTGCTCCCGCGGTCCGTGGAACGGATCGCGGCGCGACCCGTTACACAAAGAATGAACATGATGATAATGAGAAGAAGGAGATGGAAGAACAATGAAGATGGAGAATTAGAAAAGGAGATGAAGAAGGAAACAATAGATAAGAAGGTAGAAAAGAAGAACGAAGAAGGCAGATAAAGGAAGTGGAATGAAGATGATGAAGGAGAAAAAAGAAGAACAAATAACTATAAACCTTTGGGGCAAATTGATCAACAGTGTTGCATGCTAAGCCATGCCCCTTTCCTAAAACACGCAGCTTTTATCAAGGCCACATCCCTTTTGACGGACAAGGCACAAAGGTCGAAATGTATGAACGTTGGCACTGACAGGACAGTTCTAAATAGCTTTAAAGAGAACCTGTCACATAGATTATGCCGCCCATGCTGAGGGCAGCACAAGCTAGTGACAGACATGCTGTTTCCAGCACTGTGCCCCTTATTCTGTAAGATGCTGGAGTTTCAGAGCATTTAGTGCTCAAATCTGCAGTTTTCAGCCAGAAAAGAGTCATGAAAAGAGTCCGTTTAATTCATACTCCGCCCACCCAAGGCTAGCCCCGCCCACCTCTAAACTTTGAATAGGTAGAAACATGTGAATAACTGTCGGGTGGGCGGGGCTAGCCTTGGGTGGGCGGGGCTGTTCTTCTGCAGCTCATACATACAGGGCAGTGTAGTGCCAATACAACAAGTCTGGCTCAGGTACCACCTTTAAACCCTGGTCTGGCTGTTTTCTCAGGGCATACATACAGGGGAGTGTAGAGACAATACCATAATCTGGCTCAGGCACCACCTTTTAAACCCGGTCAGGCTGTTCTTCGCAGGTCATACATCAGGGGCAGTGTAAGCCAATACCACAAGTCTGGCTCAGGCACCACCTTTACCCTGGTCTGTCGTTCTTCTGCAGTCATACGTACAGGCAGTTTTAGAGCCAATACCACAAGTCTGGCTCAGGCACCACCTTTACCCTGGTCTGTCTGTTCTTCTGCAGGTCATATGTACAGGGCAGTGTAGAGCCAATACCACAAGTCTGGCTCAGGCACCACTGTACCCTGTCTGGCTGTTCTTCTGCAGGTCATACATACAGGCAGTGTAGAGCCAATACCACAAGTCTGGCTCAGGCACCACCTTTTCCCGGTCTGGCTGTTCTTCTGCAGGTCATACATACAGGGCAGTGTAGAGACAATACCACAAGTCTGCTTCTAGATTTGGCGTTAAAGAGTCATAAATATGTCTAATTCTACAAATGTGGTGCGACGTCCCAAGAACGCCTCAAATCTTTGACGCATTACAAAGTGTTGGGACCGGCGCCACTTGTGTCAAAGATTGGAGTGCGACTGTTTATACATATATAGAACAGGGCTGCAACTGCTTGTTGCCGCATAGTATGGCAGAAAACAGGAGCAGCCCCATTCATACATGTCGCCCAAAGTGTCTAGAAACGTCCAAAACACGTAATTAATGTGGTGGTAAAGCATGTATGGCATTATTTTCGGTGGAGATTGCAGCAGAATTCTGGTGTAACTGCCTTGATAAATGTTTTCTATCTGCAGTTATAATATAATTCATTTCCAAACGTTGGTGCACTTTGTTCTAATGGAGTGACCTTGTGGCATTCAAAATTTTTGAACAAGCTGCGCACAAATGATTGACTTTTCAGCTTTTAAACCATTCTTGCCACTTTCAAATATAAACAATCCTAGATAAAAAGGGGGGGGGGTGTTCTCTTACAACCTGAGTCATCTACTATAATTCACACCAGAAAATGGCAAAAATGATAGCAGATTATAGCTAAAATCTACACTAGTTCATGGCTAGTGCAGATTTACGTTTCATGGGCACAAACTGTTGGGCAAATGCTTAATCTTAGTGCATGTTCACACGGCTTATTGCAGCACGTATAGTACGCCCCGCAATACGCCGTGTGTTTTGGAACCATACGCTGATCAGCGTGCAATTCCAAAGCAATGGGTGCCGGCACCTGGACAGCCCCATTGACATCAAGTTTAGGGGA